>UZAN01046903.1:11561-27856 GCA_900618425.1 Echinostoma caproni
TGAAACGAGGTGGGATAAGTTTGTATTATATTCTGCCAGTTCTGATTAGTTAGATACGGAAACAGAAATGGCGATATCATCAACATACTTAAAATGTCGAACAGGGGGAGTAATAGGTAAGTCACTGATATAAGTCGAAAAAAGATAGGGTGGAAATACAGCACCGTACATCCGAGTACATCTGAGCTATTGAGTGATGCGTTTGACTGTCTTCTTCCTAATTTAACATACAGGTATCTTTGCGAAAAGTAATCAACAAGCCATTCAAAAAGAGAAGAGGGACAACCAAAATATTGGAGTAAAAGAGAACGGGGAACCGAGTCAAAAACGGAAGAATAATCAAGAAATGCACAATGCACATATTTGGCTTTCTCGCTAAGGGGCTTACAGATGAAATAAACTAGAGAAGAAACGGCATCTAATGTAGAGCGGTTATCTTTGCACGCAAACTGATAAATATTATCTGGGGTGGTAAAGGATAACTGAAGGGGATGCAGAAGTGATCGCTCCATTGATTTCAAACCAGAGAAAGTGAGAGCAATTGGTCTGAAACGCTTCGCTGTTGGGACCTTTGACGTTCCTTTGGGGACAATAGTAATTTTTTGCTGGGAGCCAGCAATCCGGAATAGTTCGGAGTTCTAGTTAAAGATTAGCTGTGTGCAAAAATCTGAGACAGTGGCAGAGTACCGAGTTTAAGAAGGGTAGTGCTTAAGTTGTCCCTTCCAGGTGCGGTCGACACCTTGAGAGTATACATCTGTTTATGTATATCACCAGAGGTGATGGGATTAAACGAAGGTTGGATGTTTGGAGAGCTGGAATCAACATAACTGGGGTGTGTCGGGCGCAGAATGAACAAATACAGCATTCAATTTTTCAATATCAATAGTGGGACTGGAAATCACTGTCTTCTGTCTGCAGAGCATATTGATGCCACGCTACATAGATTTACAGTTCCTCGCCCCCAAAAAGCTGGATTGCATAAAGGGCGTTCATGTGGTGATTCGGATCTACGAGATCACGCCTGCCCTGGAGCAGCGCGGTACAGTTCCCGGACATTGGTAGTCAATCGACCNGCTGACGCCAGTAGCACGTGCACAGTCTCCGGATACATGTCATTGGTGCACCGTTCCAGCCAATCAGATACAATGCAGAGAAGAGCAATATGACGCAAGATGTGATGCAATATTATTGGTGGAAACAAAGGTAGCCAATGATCTTTTCTTGTGTACATATATATTCACTTTCATTTCCTTCAATAAAGGACTTTGTGATTCGCCTGTCTTGTGGCCTTTTTCCTCGCGTCTCGATCCTGCGGGTTATTGCGAGTTCGAGCCATTGCGGTCCAGTGCCATCGGTTTTCTAATTCGTGTTCCGTGATTCCTATTGCTTAGTTCGTGTCCTGAATTCTGTGCGTAACTTCACTACTACTACTTCTACTATCACTACAGTCCAACGGTCTTATTTCACTCTTGATCAGAAAAGAGAGTCGTTGTATTTCGGCCCTCCCGCCAAATTTAAATGTACGTTCCTTTTCAAGGCGAAAACGTTTAAGAAAAGGTGTTGATATTCTGCCATGTTGTGTATTGTGCATAACTTTGTTGAGGGAACAAAGTTATCACAGGACAGCATATGTCAAAAGCACAGTTGAACACTTCTGTTAGAAATGTCATATTTAACAAGCAGGTTGTGTTTCAAGGAACACAATCGGTAACTACCTTAAGAGACTCTCTAAGCAAGGTAATATTGTCTGGGAAAGATATCGCTGACAGGACACGATGTGTTTGGGTCGAGTGAAAGAAAAATGTCCTGAATATGAGTAAATCTCAGGTCTGACCAGGATCAGGTTGTGATCACTGGTACATAAGGGACAGAACTGTTTGATAGAAAATTTGTGATCATGTGGTCTAGATGAGAGATTCCTCTAGTCGGTCCAATAATCAGGTCACCACCGGTGGTACCATCACCAAATTATCACCTCGGGGAACGTGTGTTCGAATCCCACCACCATCGCCTGACTTCCCCCATGGCAGCCCTTTGATTGGCCGCTTCCCCTTTCTCGAAAATTGTATCATTGTGTATTCAATAAAAGGAATCAAAAGTAAATAAAGTAAAATAATAAAAAGAATAAAGGGTGCTGGGGAGCTATTAGGTGCAAGCTCTCAGTGACACTCCAATTTCTCGATTCAGTTTCACCACCGTGGTCGTTCTTGAAATAGCGATTACTGAAGCCACCGCCAATGAGAAAATATAAAAAATGTTCCATAGCTGAGCAAGTTTCAGGAAATTAGTTACGAATATATTTGTATTGGGAGGGAATACATGGTTGTACTGCTAATGTTGTGATCTGCTGCTAACACAACGTGAGTAGTATAAGATAGGAATCGGCGATTTATCGTAACATTCAAAAATGAAAACTAAAACGAGGAGAGGAGAGGAGAGGATCGGTAAACTTAATATTGTAATAAAAATGATGAAAAAAGGCTAGAGAACTGCTTTATCACTGAACCAGTTTAACGGCGAACCCAGTCGAACACAATGAGAACAAAGGACAGCAGTGATCGGTAGAGAAAAACACATATATAAACGAACGGACACAAGCAGAAGACTGCCACTTCACAAGCACTGATGATGTCACCTCGGCTGGTGATGAAACGTTTGCAAACAAATTCCAAGTTCGGCGAACAGGCGCAAGGGAATTCAGTTCACCCGACCTACGAGAACCAATTTTCTATACTTTGTCAACCATGACTTAATTGTTTCCGTTTATCTGTTTCCTTTTAAATAACTATAGAGTAACCTACTATCAGTATCATTCTTGTAATATACAATTCTCCTCAGTCCGGCAGTGGATTTGTGGATTCTTTTCCCCGCACAATCCTGGGAGCAGCGTAGGTTCAAATTTGCCAAAGTACGATTCACACAAGAACGTAGAAACACCTTTCATGCATACTGCAGGTCAGCGCTGAACAAAACACTATTTTAAATTTCTTCTGCTTTTTGTTCGTAGCAGTCTTCAGTTTAATTTAGGCAAGACATTTCGATATAGCTATCTGATAAGAAATTCTCATAGTTTGTCATCTGATGTGAGACCAAGAGTACAAGTGGAATAATACGAAACAATTATTCTGTAATAGGATAACCATCTCTTTGTGATTTTATTCCACCCGTCATTTTCGTGATGGACATAAGAAAGAAACACCCGCTTGTATTCTTATAGGCGGTTGCAGTTCGGTTACCGCGAAGGATTCCAAACTGATCCAACTCAACTATCGGATATAGAAGGCAAATCAGTGAATCAAGTGAAAGTTTTACCATGGGAAATCCTTGCAAGTGGTTGCTTTTCTAGTCTCATAGGGTTTAGCACAGATGAATCGATTCACAGTTCATACAGAGTAAATGAATCCCACAATTTGTCCTTGTTTCGTGCGCTTCTACGGATGTTGAAATTTAAGACTTTTCAAAGCTTCATCCAGTTTGTGCTTGAATGAATCAATTGTGGGCGCAGAAACAGCGTTTGGTGGTAGAGAATTCCGAGTAATGCACACTCTGAGGGTGAATGAATAACGCCGGCATTTTGGGAGCACTAATTTGAATGAGTGCCCCCTCAGGTGTGTGTTGGACGACAAGGAATCCAGTCTTTCCGCACAACTCTTGGAATGCAGTCCCTTGACCATTTTGGTGGCCATTCTTTGTGGACGTTCCAGAATCTTCCGATCGCTTTGCAGCCATGGATTCCATGCCTGAATGGCATACTCTATGTGGGGTCGAATGTAGGCTGACAACAATCGTGGGAGCAGCGTAGGTTCAAATTTGCTAAATGTTCCTTTTAGCAGACCAACATGTCTTACAGCAGTAGACGACGCCCGGGAGAAGTTTAAAGAACAGTTTTGGTCGTCAAGTTGTCATTTTTGTTCTGTTTCCATGATTAAATTGATATTTGAGACGATACTGTTGACACCGTCGAAGATTCTCTCTCCTTCCGATCACTTTAGGATAACAAACATGTCATCTATATATCTAGGCTCAAGTTCGAGCTGTATTTGTCGTCGAATAGTCCACTCGATCCTTTTGCATTAGAGCTTCGGTAATGAATTCAGGGTCAAACATCCAAGGTACCCAATACACCTCAATGCCCAATTGAGCCGGTGACCATTGCAACAACCGTAAAGGTGTGGATGTGGTTCGTAAGTCTCTTCTTGATCCGTTTGGAATCNTTTGGAATCAGGGTTTATAGCCAACTCCCCTAAGTGAACTGCCAGTGGTTGACCGACCCGGTTATAAGTCCGGAGGTTGACTTTTCGTCCTCTCATTTTGGTGGAAAAACACCTCCGTGAAGGGGAGGGTTTCCTCAGCAAAGGCTATTTGAGACACTTAGTCGTATGAGAGCATTTCACGAGGTGCAAGGGAAGGGTGACCAGCCACAACCCTAAACACCCACCCCCGACCATATTGAGGTTTTCGGATGATGAAATGTTTTTAATAGAATTGCCAATTTCGGTGGACAACTTAACATCAAGTTATATTAACCAAGTTACAAAAACGACAACAAACACCGTTAATGACAGAATAAGCCGAAGAAGTCTGTTTAAATGAACCAGCAGAATTTGTTCAACTCTCCATATATAATGATAATCCTCCTGAGCAACAAAACGCCATCGGATATTTAGCTTCGGGTGTTTCATCGAAATAACCGCAAGTTTTCAAAGACAATATGGTAACTACCATTAATTCATTGATTCCTGTTCAGCTGGATTTTCCCTTGGGGAACCAAACAACTCAAACAATGATTGATGGAAGTCTCGCAACCACAAATATCGGATTATTGTTGAATCACGTGCACAGTCACTGTGAATGCGATCGCACACGTGTTTGCGTTTGTTCTCTCTTGCTTATCACAGTTTATAATTCTCTTTATGACATCGAAATGGTACTATGGCGACAGAAATGAATGATTCATTGTTCATTCAATAACCTACAATTGAAATGTGCTCTGCATGCGGGGTGCGGGGTGGCGGTGGTGATGTGTTCGTGTGTGAGAGAGGCGAGTGCTTTTACCTCGCCTGACTATCGTGAGCCTGAGACTAAAATTTTGTTTGCAGGAGCAACAATTGTGCGTGAACACCTCAGGGATAGGGATTCCTAACAGGAATGAATGAAAAAGCCGCATGATTTAGTCCCCGGTTTTTAATGGTACGCATGATGCGTTGACAGTGAACGATGAATCACTTTTTAATCATTTAGTCTCCCATTACTCAAAAGATCGATACATTTCCTAGGTTCCTAGAGAAGGCGGATTTGTATCAAGTGGGGTTTGAGCTATACTGCCTATATGTATGTTGAGCGAGGGTGTGTTAGGGAAAATATCATTGCTTAGATCAAATATTTAACACTGCTGTCCTCCACACGTGTCAGAAAGGTCTCAGATGCATCTATTTTCACTAACGTAACTGAATTAAGAAAATGTCCGGTTGTACATTGAGTTTTTCAGTTGTTCAAAGATTCATTTCCTTCAGTTTGAACAAACTGTATTTGATTGGGGGCAAGCCACAATATTGTTTAAATCTCGGTCGCGGACATCGACTGAGACTAAACATCTGAAACTGTGTTTTATATTCCGAAACGTACTTGGTACGAGTGATTAGTTTCAATTAAAAAATAAATAAATTTGACTAGATAAATTATGTATCGTGAGATTAAGGAAATTTCACTATGATCATCATAGTCATCATTATTGTGCCTTTTTACGACCAATAGGGATAGGCCGTAAATAATTTAAAAATCTCGAAAATATTTTGCTGTTTGAAGTTACCGGTGTTCAAATCTCCCCCCAGGTTACTGAAGCTTTTACAACCTAAATGTGTCAGATATAAACAGTTGAAAGGATAAATATGTAATCGATACGTCGAGATTCTGCAATGAATCAATTGTTTCATGTGAGTAATGGAGAATTTGATTTAATTTCAAAGGGGAAAGTCGTCGTGCGTGTGGCAAAAGAAGCCTGAACTGAGATGCTAGGACGCATTGGACAGCTGGTTCGACTTGGTTGGGTCTCATCAGCAGTTCAAATTCATCGACCCAACTGGGAATAGAACCCGGGACCTCCCAGGCAGAACGCAAGCATACTGCCCAACCAGGTCGAAACAGCTGTCCAGTGCTTCCTAGCTTTTCAGTTCACGCTTCATTTGCCATATAGACGACGAATTCCTCCTTTGAAATGAATTTTTTCTCCTCTTTCATTGGCGGGTAAGGCGTTAACTAGCCAAGAGGGTTGGCAATGAATGAGTATAGAGAAAAGATTGGTATGTCAAAATTTTGTGTACTCTTTTCAGTTTGATAAGTGAAATTACTTAAAATTACCGGATCACGTTGTTTATCATTGCCATGAGGGGAACCAGACACTGTGTGATGAACCCAACAAATACGTCTCAACCGTGAACCACATATTTTCAGCTGCATAGTTCCACATTTTCCTTACCAACCGGAGGATTGTTGTTGACTAATATGAATATAGCTGCGTGAAATCCTGTTCACCTACAGTTGCTGTGCTATTTGTATTCACGGAACACCGATGAACATCATAATCAAGAAACAATTACGCAACCGACGGTCGATTCTATTCCAAAATGGGTCACCACTCACAGTCGAACACAAATCGAATGCAAAACACTCCAGTACCATCAACCGTGAGGTCTCTGTTAACAATACAGCACCAGACCGATCGCGATAAACCATTCAGAATCATCTTTTCGGCCACAACGTCCCCCTCCCTTTTGATAATTCAGTATACCGTATGTATAAGTACGTATTTTGCTACAGTAAGCACCAGCTGAGATACGGTGAAGTAATTCCGAAAAGACATGATAGAAATTGGTAATTTTGTGTTCTATGTTCAAATGGAATAAATTGTCCAAATACATTTTATCGGGGCTAGTAAACTTACTGTGGCCAAACCATCGATTGATATGACTGCAAACTATCGGGTTTTATCATTTGAGCAGATAAATGACAGTTTCGCCATTGTCTGGAGAAGTTACATTCAGGAGTATCACCTGATAAATAACGAGCAGTGCTCACCGTTAAGCTAACTAAGATGGTTCTCATCCAAGGTACACCATTTTTTAAGGAGTATATTGTGGCTGAAAGATTTGTGCTCTCCGATCCAGCGAGTGTGCATGTGTGGAGCAAGCATTGGGATGAGCGATCTTCCGTTTGAAAGCACTTTTCCTGTCACAAATTTGAACAGAGAAGTCAGAAACATGGGTTTGCACAATGTATCCATGGTCATTTCGCTACATCTGTACACGTGCATACTGCAGTCCAAGTGATTTCTATAGTCAGTGAGATAACAGATTTGAGAGAAAAAACACAAGATCGCTAATCANGACAACGCAACGAAAAAACACAAAACGGGGGACGAGATAGGGCAGGGGGTCAATCACCAGGGCAAAGTTAATGTGACTAACCATTCGCGTTGTTTGTATAGATCAGGTTTGAGAGTGTGAATGGCTAGGGCCCCGGGGAAATTTCAGTAATTTTGTGTTTGTTGTGTTGTAGATGACATGGAATGCGTGGGGTGGGGTGACACAGTGTTTGTGTTCGAGTAAATGTTGCGTTATCGAAAGCTTAGAAGCTTTCTCCGATCAATCGATGACGTGACATTTGCAAAATTGTAGTCCACTGCTTCCTCAAGCCACACCGGGATGTGTTCGGCCATTCGGTGACGTAACTGCCTCTCTGACCTGCCTATGTAGACGGCTGAGCATCCACACTTGAATTGGTAAATACAATTTGATTTGGCGGAGGGAGGCAATGGTTCTTCTACCGATGTCGTTGGTATCCGGGTGGTAGTTCCCCTTTTTGTGTTTTTGCGTTGCGTTGTCCGTTGTGATTTGCGATCTTGTGTTTTTTCTCTCAAATCTGTTATCTCACTGACTATAAAAATCATTTGGACTGCAGTATGCACATGTACAAATGTAGCGAAATGACCATGGATACATTGTGCAAACCCATGTTTCTGATCTGTTTGCACGAACAGTTTTTTCTGGTCACCGTAACGTTGAGGATAGATCCCAATGGCATAAATAGTCAGTTATCAGATTCATATAGAGGGTGTCATGATGTGGTGATTTTCAAGATCATGCCTGTTGATAAGTAGATTCCCGTAGAACTAAGCGCTTGTAGTGACTGGTATGCATCAAAGTTCAAGGTCCCAGCTTGTTGATTTCATCGTAAAAGCAGCAAACATTGGTCAAATAAACATTTAAGGAACAAGCTATCAACTTTTAAAAGTTTAAACCACGATTTGACTTTCTAATAATCTACTGTGTTCAGTACAGCATTGATGGTTTTTAATTGTAAGTGATGTATGAGAGTTTTCAGTTTTGTAAATCAGAAACATTATGCACTTCTCATGAATTAGGTCGAATACTGAAAGAAAACTTTCTATTCGTTTTTATTCCCACACAAACAACGCTTGTATATTGCTCTACTTATTTATTTACAGTTCGACAAATAAAGATATCAGTTCGCACTTTCGAAATATTGTTAGATCAGAAGTAAGAATAATGTGTTACAGTTAGCTCATTCGATAACAGCAAGCACCGGAAACTGGTTACTGGTCATGAGTGTGTCGATTTCACTCCTTTCGGAAGTATTCAATTTTTCACATATTAAACGTGTTTCCTTCATGGTGATCAATAAATAACACAGAACAGCTATTCCGATCTATGAGAACCTCATCACCAATACGTCTATTTTCTGTTTTTTCCGGGCCTCAAACCGATAATTATCAGAGTTGGAAGTCAAAATCTCAACCCTCGATCTGCGTGGTTTGTATTTGTATAATTTGTGTAAGTATATATATATATATATGCTTACATTTCAGTTGAAAATGTACACTGTTCGAATGAAATAAGAAAAAGAAGAACGAATGGTAAAGAATAAAGAATGCCGGTGATATTTGTTTCATGTACAAAAATTTTAACGTAGTCCATTTGAGAACTGTTCTGTTTTGGTAAGTAGTCGGGCCAGGTAGGGTACAGGGGAATTTTTATAAACATTAATCCGAGAGGGTAGCTGTCGAAACGAGGAGCGTGTGGACGGATGGGAACGGCAAGACGATAGATCAGGATGTAGTGGATGAAGGGCAACAAAACAAAACAACCGTCCAGTGATCTTTGTTCTTAAGCACAGGGAGTTCTTCAACCACTTTAGGGTAAGACTGAATAGATTTGATTGACTGTTCTCCAGCTCTACGAGTTCGAACTAGATTTGTTCTATGCGTTGATCTCACGGTAACAGAGTAAAAAGAGGAAGATGGAGAAGGTGATTATGGTCGTCATTGCCTATCGCATTACAATCTTGCGAATGTTGACAGAATTCAATGGATATCGGACCAGTTGGTAGTGGGACTTTAAGAGATTCACAATTTTATCTTACTGAAATTAACAGCTGTTCAGACATATACAGTCACACACATTCACCTCACAGTATTATCAGAATAGCACGTGGACAACTATCGATAGATAGCAGAATACTATTGATTATCAATATCTACCGTACAGAGAGAAAGTAAATTCTAAGAGATGTCACCAATTCATTTACCTTTTATCATTCTCTAACATAAAACAGTTTGAAATTCACAGAATACTGTGTCGATAACTGGATTGAACGAACATGTACAGGTGTGGTAGATTGTGCAAAACAAGTAGACTTAGGTTTTTGTCAAGCCTAACGGAGAGTTTATGTTAATACACACGGTAGAAAGTCCCACACCTAAGGTATCCAATCAACTCCGCATTCATTTCAGTTTTATCCGAAGCTGTGACCCTCAATATCGTACCTGATTAGGATAAACAACTGACGTTTGGTTGGCGACGTTTATTATTGTGGTAGAGTGCGTAACGGACGCAGAGAGATGCTGATGAATCGGAAATATAACGGAGTCTCCAATGAGCCCCGCAGCAGATGGGGGTAATTGGAAATAACGCCCGAAACAATGATCAGGGCAACCCGAAGGACTGTAACCCGACATACCATCTGTAACTGATTGAAGAGACAACATCGAGATAATTCAGTCACGGAGCTATCAATCTTTTCAGTTGTCGAGTCATCCCAGAACGAGTAACACAGGAGAAAGAACAGCGCTACTCACCGACATCCGGTCAAAACTCTCAGATATGAGCCAACAACAAAGACTTATGCATCATTGTGCTGTTTGATTGAGAATTGGTTTTATATGACCGAAAGTGTGCGCGACATGCTTCTAATCAGCTTAATACACAATTGTCCATTGGCCGGCCTTCTTTTGGTGTTGTGATCCGACTGAGAAAGAATTTGAATCAATGACCGACTGGAATGGGGTGAAATGTAGTGCGCACATGATCAGTGCATTGGGAACGCCCCATCAAACGACTGCGTGGTCGATGTTATCACTTCGAGGGACAAATCCAAATGTGGATCAACCTCATCGAAATGGACGAAGAGCTCTCGGGTCTCTGAACAGTTTACGGGGTCCAGGGATGAGCATGCAGTGACTCACCGTGCCTGGGAGTCCATGATCCACGATATAATTGGAGTTGACATATTATCCAGCGGGAGATAGTTTCTTAAAAGTAGGAAAATAATAATAAGATCAATCCTTCCATTTTCTCCCCAACCAAAGTTTTCCAGGGGATCTAAGATTACAGGGTGGTGCGAAAGAATTCTGAACTCTTAGTGATTCCTTTATTGCCCAAAACACAGCATGTTTTGCGTCACCCTTGTGAGAATCGTATTCCTCCGTATACTATTGGCCATCCCACTAAAGTGAGTAATAAAGAACTAATAGCCTTTTTGAAATTAAAATAAACAGGTGGTCAGGAATCAATCTTACAACATCGAATGGTCTTCATGACTGACAATTCCTCGACGGTGATTTCCCTCTCTTTATTCTTATTATTTACGTTCCATGGAGGATCATTTCAGTATGAGCGCGACTGAGCATCACAAGTAAAAGTTAACATGGTAAGAAATGCAACAGACCAGGCTCAGTTGGGAGTCCCACCTGCCAAATTGAGGACTATCGAGACGTGATCCGGACAACACGATACCGGTTTGTCAGAACCGATTGGGTTCTGGCATTTGCTTACTCCCCCTCTCTAGGTGTTGCCCTAGGTACGTGTTAGTTTAATCCTTGTAGTATAGAAAACATCCTCCTCAGTCGGTCACTAGCATTTGTACCGTTACGGCGATTATACAACTCAAAACACTGGAGATATTGATTCCTTGAAAGATTTATTGTCCTGCCAGAATGCATTGAACGGGTGTAGGCCGTAGAGCAATGAGATACTAAAGCTGTTCAAAAGAGTAAAACCTGGATAACTCCCTCTCGTGCACAATTCCATTCGCTAATAATGTTCAGGTAGGCGTAAGATAAACCAAAAACCATAAAGTTGAAAATAGATCGATAATAAAACTCCTTCACGAAACCACGTCAATGTACTTGAAAAAAAGCCAAACTAAAAAGATTTTTTTCGAATATTCAATGCATTCTGTTTGGGAAACGGTTTTAGGTTCATAGATGCTGGTGGTTGTCTTGACAGATGTGACCGGGTGTCATGAGTAATCAGTAGATATAATGGGTGTTGGATTTTTAGATCCCACCATTGTTGCCATTCTTATCGAACTGAATTGTTTTCAGGTAGTTCTTGGTTGAACGTGACCGGTTTCCTTAAAACCACATAGTGCGTTAGTTAAATGTTAAATGACAGATAGGCAGCACAAGATCCTTATGGTTAATATTGTTTGTTGCCTTAGATTCGAGAGGTTGTCATTATTGTACTCAACTTCTGAGAAGATGATTGGGAGTCGAAGTAATCCAATGGGATAATCCAAGCATGAGACTATAAATCAACTGAGCATTTGTACGAGATGATGACGTCGACCGTGTGGCTCAGATGTAAGTGTTTCGACTTTTAAGCTGAAGATTTTCGGCTGGGGATCGTACCCGGTACCTCACAGACAGCATGAGAGCATGCTACTCCCTCAACCACCGGGTAGCTGATCAAACAGTTTTTCATTTTCCAGTTTGGTCGAAGGATTCGCACTGCTAGTGAGACCCTACCAGGTAGAAACAGCTATCTAGTGCTTCCTAGCTTTTCAGTTCACGCTTCATTTGCTATATACACGAAGAAGTCCCTGTAAGTCAAGCCAATCTTTCATTTCATTCAAGTAGTAAACCACACAAAAATCATCTACTGTTAAACAGGAATATGTTGGTGAAAAAACGATTAAAGGTAACAAAAAAAACAGAACATGGTTCTTCTTAGCCGCGTAGGCTTGAATCCTGAGTCAATCCTAGCAACGGTCTAAAAACTCTTAGAAAGCCTGTTGATGGTAAGGTTCTTGGGAATCGGCAAAACAGTTACGGAATTCTATGAAATGGGATTGACAAGGGCCTCATATGTTGTGTTTACCGCGCTTTCGTATCTAATTAGAGTAAATGGAAGGCCTTCGGGACAGCTGTGGATTTGGTGGTTTTGCCTAACTTAAAGGCTTCTTAATGGTAAGCTGATTCAATTCAAAATGGATATTAGGCTCTATGACATAGTAAGATAACAGTCTATAGGGGGCCAAATACTGCATTTAGGGTGTTGGGATCGCAACTAACACGTATAGGTCGATGGTGTTGATTGATTACATGCAAAAAATCATGCTCAATAAAATTCCTAAAGAGTTTTATTCAAGAGCTTGTTTTCGTGTTATGTAAAAATGGAGTTGAACCGATGTATGATCACGTCCGTCGTGGACGTTTTCATTTCGTTCACTAGCAAAAGAGACGAGTCCATCAGTTTGAAAGAATTGAGTTTGATTGGGATAATATAACTCACGCTGTTCTCAGTGTGTTGGTAAGAAGTTCCAGTGTGTAAATGTACCAGGATCTGTCAAGAAGTTTTTGAATTTGATCTTCAGCTGTTTGATTCTCACTAACGAGAAAAGTTTTTGTTTTCTGAGTAAAGCGAAAGAACGCTCGTAATTGCAGACCAAACATCTCAGCTGTAAACGAAAACCTCCAGAGTGGTTAGCGATAAATTTGTAGAAAACTGGATATCCCGTAGTTAGGACAAGATAGAACCCATGTCAACCAAAATCAAATATGAGGTAACTAGACTCATGGTTACGGTGAGCGATGTACACAAAGGACCCTGCAGTACTGACAATTTTCAACGACCTTTTACAATTAAATGGTCAGTGCCATTCGACGGAAAGCTGAATTTAACTTTCGGCTTGCCGGAATATTTGAAGTTATTCTTGAGTGGGAAGCTGTGGTGATTCAAACCTCAGACATAGAGCTCAGACGTGGCACTCTACGCGATACAGTTTCAAGAAAACCAATAAGAAACCGATATTTTGGACCAATCACACTCGATGTGTTTCAACCAGGAATTACAAGTTTGAAAGAAAATGAATTGCGACTGGTTAGTTCTTCCTCAACGAACGATATTTTCTTCTGTATTTTATTATTTTTTTTAAATTTCCTTCAATGAACCAACTGCTAATTGTGTGGGGTTTTTTTCCTGCCTCTCGTGACACCGGTAGATTGGGGCAGCTGATTGTCAATGCGATTTTCGCTTCGATTCCTGATCTGCACCTATATTTGGTTCGAGTTCTATGAAAGTACGATGATGCTAAAAATTCATTGTGACAGTCAATCAACATTGGATAAAAACAATGCATCATAATCAATCGTCAGTCTCTATGATACAGTGAAAAAGTGTTGAATAATTAGTCCGCTGTCAAATGCTTTCGAGTAAAACACTCGAAAAGCTATCACTCAAACAGTTGGTGGTTAGTTCTAATGACATCTGAAACCGCTTTAATTGATACTGGTGCTCCAACCACATGATGTATCAATAAAGCGAATTGCTCAGGGTCACTTTGGTTGCAATAAATTGGTGATGTGCCCTCCATTTCATGGTAACTTTTTCATGAATTCTTCGAAAGACTTCCATGAAATTTAATTGATGATTGGCCTGTTGGGATTTTGTGACACAACAATTTTTACTTCATATTTTTATATCTCTGATGAAGGTCAGCTTTGTAATATACGGAACCACACACCCGTCTGTGTCAGACTCCACTAGGCTGCGTATTCATATCTACTTAGGAGTGTGTTGCGTGTGTAGGTTGACCTACTTAGGGTACAAAATTGATTCGCAGTTTAATCCAGTCCATACAAATCACGAATTAGTTGACAAATCGATACCCAGTCTGGGTAGTTGTCGGTCCGATGCAAACAAAATAACACTGATTTGTGTTGTTGGAAGCGAAAGGTTGACTGGTCTGTTCAGCACCGGAAATATCCAACAATAGTTTGTCGCGACTGTGATTTTTTATGATCCATTTCTATACTCTTTCTGATGATCATATCCTGTCGCCAGCGCGCAATAGACTGAATTCATACGAACTGAACAGATCATTCATGATCCTGTATGTGTTCAGCGAAATATGGTTACTTGACAATCTTACAAACCTATTAAATTCGAAAACCCCAACCTAATCCTGATACCGAATTGAGTGCTAACAGCATGTTCACTTGTATTTCACACAATTCTATATCACGTCTTACATATCACTGCCCCATGAAAAATTTGGAAAATCAAACTACTCCACAAATGAAAAGAGTTACCGTAACAACACACTAGAGTGAAACTGCGAGCATAGTTTGATTAAATTCGATTGCTTACATTCGCCGATCACATCAGCTTTTCCCAGGCCCCTTGAGTAGTACAACACAGTACAAAATTCAGTTACTTCACTTTATTATATCCGACTCTTTATAGAAAATAATCCAACATCAGAGATGTGGATGATCCCAACTTCCTATAACTATTTCTAAGTGGCAAGTTTCTCATACATCTTGATGCAGTTTATGTGCTGTTGACTTCATGCTACATTTGGTCAACTCAGATATCTTCAATTGATCTCCTTTTTGATACAGATAGATTGGCAGAAACAAAAAAAAATCACGATTGGATGCCCACATAACCGAACAAACTCTAAACCAATGAATGGGTTATCAATATTTTTATTGCGCTAAATTAAAAAGAAATTTGCCCGTCGCCGAGACCGTGGCAATTCCAATTCCGACAGATCGTTATCCGGGTGATTTCTAACCATAGCCCAATCAACCATCCACTGTGTTCCGGATGTTTCTTATCCTTCCGATTTTCACATATCCTCCACCAAGCTTCCTCACTGTTTCGTTTTGATTTGTTCTCACTTTTTTTGTCAACGCAATCCTCATACATATCTGCTCATGGCTACGTATGATGAATCTCAACTTAATGAAGGAATCATGGTTGATACAGGCGGTCATGTTGGTATAGAATTATGCAAATATGATTCAATTTAACAGTGAGGGAACGGTCAACATGTCTCTACTGTCTTTTCTCAAAATCAACCGTAGGAACAAATTATGGTAATCGAAATAGTATTGAATTCAGGAATACGAGAATCCATACTGTACTGCTCAGAACTGAATTGGCTCCAATCCGAACCGCGGACACCAATGAAATACACGAGGAATCGATAGCAGCAAATGCTTATGTTTATTGATAGAATTAGGTCATGTTTTATAGAATGTAATAGTCCATATGATTGGTTGAACGAGCATCCTGTAATCACGTAACTGTTTGCACCGTCGTATCATATGTGCTAACTCGGATGTCATGTTCGCCCGGTGTACCATTGGTCGAGCTTCCTGAACGGTGATTGGATGACATGAAACTGTACCTGGTCGTGCATGGATTGCGATCACGGTAGTCTGGATCACCACATATGTTTTCCATCCTACTCCTTGCATAGCCAAATACGGCCAAGATAAATTTCTTCCACTTCAGAATAGCAGCAATTGTAATACTTTCGCATTGAGTGTCGATACTCTGCTTTAGCTCCTCGATCGGTTTCGATTTTCGTTAATAAACAGTTCGCCTAAGATATCCACACGATCGTCAACCCACAACCAATCATCCAACCGGATCTCCAAGTGCCTATTCACAAACCACTCATTTTATTTGTACAGTACATTCATAAGATAGTTTAAAACAAGTTTTATTATGATTATTATTATCTGTTTACCGAACCGCCTTAGAAAAGTGGTAGGTGTGTAACGACCTTGGCAACTTGCCATTGCGTTTGAGTGTGAGTCGTGTTCATGTCTCACTGGACCACTTGGTTCATGTCGTCTGTATTTTCCTCTCTTGCAGATTGTCAGTTCACCCTCTTCACAGAGAACCTCCTGTCTGTCGACGGTT
>UZAN01046905.1:0-10099 GCA_900618425.1 Echinostoma caproni
ACTGTTTGCCAAGAACTCTCTCCCTGCGGTTTACTCTTTTCTTGACTTGAAGCGACCTGAGTGTAAGTGCTCAAGGTTCCTTTGGTTGGTTCAGACTCTTTTGGGCTCTCAAGACGCTCACTGCTTGGTTTGCCTCTGGCCTCCTATTTTCGCGTCTCGAACGCAGACCTTTCCGCATCCTTACACTGCTCACAGATCCACTCTACCCAGCTGTTTGCGCAGAAGAATGCATAGTGGTCTTTGCGAATACCTGAACAACCAGAATTTGCCCACCTTTTGCAGGTTTCGCATGCGATTCCTTTGGTCACTTTCTTCCCGCAGCTATCCTTCAAACATGGATAGGACACGCGTGTCAGGTCACAGGACTTCAGGCTTCAACCAGTAGACGTCCAGGTTCTTACACTTTTGAGCTGGTGGTTCCCACTGTGCTAAGATCGCCAGGTAGTTACACAGTTCTGTGTTGGATGTTGTACCTACAAGAGAAGAGATGAAAGGCAAGATCTCCCTCGGGGAAACAGCAGCCTCAATCACTTGACAAGCGCCGCACCTCAGCGGACTGCTACGCCTGCCATGAGAGCTTCCCGGGGGCTGATAAAATGGTTGTTGAAATTGTGAGTGAGGTGTGTGATGTACAGGAGTGATGGTGAAATTGACAACGGCTTCAAAGGGGATGTGGGTCGTGACTGAGACTTGTGCTAGTCATACTCGGGAAACAACTCGTCCCAGCAGTTGTCTAGTCTCCGTTTGAATTGCGGAACAGTAGTTGCTGCCACTACTGTAGATGAAAGCTTGCTCCATGAGTTTACTACGCGATGGGAGAAAAATTGTGGTCTAACACTTCCGTGGACCCGTGGTTTCATCAGCTTAAGGACATGCCCGTTGAGGGTTGGATTGAGATTTGGCATAAATAAGGATCTATCTGCTATTGACAGTACTCTGAGCTGTTTGAACGTCTCAATCAAACCACCCCTTAGGCGACGGCGGTGCAGTGAGAATAAATCGAGGGACGCCAGCCTTTCTTTGTGACTTACTCTGCAATCCACTTATCTTCTAGGTGAACCTTCTTTGCAATGCCTCAAGCAGTTATATATCCCTTACTAGGGAAAGGGCCCACGCCTGGACACAGTACTCTAGATGTGGTCGCACACACGCCTTATACAGTGGCAAGAGTACTTTAGCCTCCCTCGATATTGCCGTTCGGCAGAGTTAGAATAAGGCTCTATTGGTCTTCGCTGCGGCTGCCGCACATTGCATTGAGGGTATAAAGGGTGAGTGTATCTGCACCCCCAGATCCCTGACCACATCGGTATATTCTATGGCGTCCGTAGACCCAGTGCCTAGTTGACGCACCTCCGCTGACCCTCTGTTTAGTAGCAGGTGCCTGCATTTGCTGGTGTTTCGAGGTAGCTCCCATGTGTCCGCCCAGCCATGAATTTCGTTTAGTGCATCCTATAAGTCCCTCGATGATGGATTCCCTACTACTTTGAGGTCATCCGCGAATAGTAACCCGGGGCACCGGAAGAACTCGGTGACCCCATTAACATACAGCACAAATTGTATGGGACCAAGGACTGAGCCTTGAGATACCCCACTACAAGCTGCTGTCTTCTCCGAGGTTTCCTGTTTCACCCTTATACGGAACGTCCTCTCGTGTAGGTAGGCTTCAATCTACCTCACTAACTACTGATCTACCCGCAGGGCTTCCAGTTTGCGCAGAAGGAACCTGTGGTTGACCGAGTCGAAGGCTTTCCTGAAATCAATGTAGCAAACTTCGACTCCATCTGCTACATCCAAACTGTCTGTTACCTCTTCCAGAAATGATAGAAGGTTCGTGAGACACGACTTTCTGTTGACAAAGCCGTGTTGTTGGCCAGCTATGAGGTGCTGGTCGTCCAAATATCCCACCAACCTCTCCCTAAGTAGACGCTCGAAGGTTTTCAGGACTATCGAAAGCAGGCTTACCGGACAATAGTTCAATGATGCCGCCCTTAACCGACCCTTGTGGATTGGCACCACTTCTGCCGTGGTCCAGTCGGCCGGCAGCGTTGCTGAGGCAGGGGATTGGTTGAAAAGTTGAGCCAGTCCACCCGCAATGATGTCACCAATGGGCCGCAGGATTTCTGGATGGAGCCCATCCGGGCCCGCGGCCTTGATCTGATCTAGATTTTCAGTGCTGCTTCAACCTAATTTGCCTCTAAGTCGAACTGAGCCATGTGCTGCTCGGGGAGCCCACCCAGTAGGTCGGAAACGGCTTTCACAAGTCCGGTATGTGGACTTTCTCGAAGAAGCTCTTGAGAACGCAATAACACCATCTGCATTTACTAAATTGCCGACCGCTACCCGAGAGTGGGTCTTAGACCGCACATAGTTGTGACAGGCTTTTGGTCGCTGCTTGGCATTTCAAGTAATCCTAATCTCATATTTCCTTTGGCAGTGTCTCCGAATCCTGAGTACCCTTTCTCTCGCCGCCCGGTAATGCAGGTGCTGTCTATGCCCACCCCTGCTCCTGAGTCAGGTTCGTGCCTTCCGCTTTATTGCTTGTGCCCTGACTACCTTTTTGCCCACCAAGGCGGCCGGCCCCCTTTTCTGACCCCTCTTAGGGGAGCAAAAACATCCGTGAGCCGGGTAATGCAATCCTTGAATGTCTGCCACTCCTGCTCCACGAATAGAATGTCGTATGTTGACCACTGGATTGTCTCTGCTGCTTGCCTGAGCACCGGTACATCCGGCTTCCAATAGTCCCTCCTGAGCTTGTTTGGAACCGGGGGAGGGTTCCTCTGATGTGGAACCTAAGTAATCCATGGTCGCTTCGCCCTAGGGGAGCAGAAACCCCGAGCTGTTTCACATCATGCGACATCTTGGTCGCAACTAAGTCCAACATGCTGGGCCTTTGCCCCTCCCGCCATTTAGTGGATTGGTGGACGTGCTGCACCAGGGGTAGCACTGTCATCAGGTCCACTAGTTTTCTACCAAGTCCAGAGTGAGAGGCCCACAGGATTGCTCAGTTTACCTCCGGAGAGTTGAAATCCCTATGATGACAGTCCGCTCCGCGTGGTTGTTAACAACTGTCCATCTTCCTCTTCACTACGGTTGTAGTTTTTCGGTCCTCTGGAAGCTTGCAGGTAACGATGGACTCCCTAAATAACTTAATCAGCGGTCCCGCTATTGCACTTGCTAGAGGCTGAATCACGGCGGGATGCAATCCTTCCGGTCCTGCTGCCATATGCCTTTTTAAGGTGTTGAGCTCTAGGACCACGTCGTTTTCATAGAGGATGAGCTCTGTGAATTGCTCACTTGTTCTAGCCAGGCTGCAGTTCACGGTCTGTTCTGTCGTCAGTGGCCAATAAATTCCCTTTAAAAACAAGGAGTGCATTTGCCTTTTCCTGGTCGGTAGTGGTCATTACGCCTTCCGTTACCTCCAATTTACCTACTCCCTCCTTAGTGTACTTGTTCTCTTGCACGTATGCATAGAATCTTTTTGGGTTATACCTTACGTTTTGCGCAAACTGTTTCATACTTCACCTCCCTTTGAAGGGATTGTGCTCTGTTGTGCGCCCTCTTGTAGATCGACCACGCATTCGCAGTCCGGTACTCCTTAACGCGGGCCCAGCGTCACCTCCGGACTAAGAATCTGCCGATCTAGCTGTGGCTTCCACCAAGCTGGTCGTTTCCTATTGCCCCTAGGCTTGAGGGGGTCAGTCTAAACAGTCCTACCTTAATGGCAGGCCATCGTTCGTCTAACGTTGGATCCGGAGCTAGTGGTACTCACTCTACGTGCTCCGCGGCCTCTTGTAGGGCAACAGCGTTTATACGGCTATAGCACCGTTTAAGTGGAGCAGCCGGTTTGCTGTGTTTCATTGATCGTACTAACCTAAGTACCTCATGATCACTCTTGCCCAGTGGAGTCTCCACTGCTACCTCAATTATGCCTCATAAATACCGCGTTATAACTAATTCCAGGACGGAGGCCTTCTGTTGGTTGCGAAACCTTGTGGCCTGCATGATTTGCTGAATGAGGGTATGCTCATTTGTCCACGTGGGATAGCTTTCTCCCGTTGTCCCAACGGGAGCCTCTACCTCTGCCCAACAGATCTCCGGAAGATAGAGTAAAGATCCTTTGGGTCCTCGATATGAAGTCCCGTATTGTAGGAAGTAGTTCCGTATCTTCTGTGGGTTTCGCCTGGGGTGCGCGTTAGATTAGTAGCACTTCTAACGATCGTCTTCCCAAGAGGATACTACACGCCTTGGCTTGAGTATTAGATGTCGACAGTTTTACCGGTGAGTCCCATTGAGTGTAAGCGGCTTTGACCAGCAGGAGTACTCCTTCGCCTTGCCTGCCGTCCACTCTATCTTGCCTGTAAGCCCAATAGTCCCCGGGCTTCTCTAAATCCTGCTCATGCCGCATCCAAGTTTCAATGATAGCTATTATCTCCGAGCTTTCGGCACATCGCCAACTCTCTCCATTTTCCCTTAACACTGCAGGCGTTAGTGTACCACACTGTGACGGTGTCCACCTCCGCCTTCATACCACTCTCCTTTATTGCTTGGTATGGATCCCCGGACGTACGGCCCCAGGATTTGTTACGTTTTTTGATACCATACCTGAGCGTACCGGGCGATAAGGCTCCGTGAACGACCAGGCTATACATCCTACAGACTTCGTTATGCCTTTGAGGGTTAACCCAAGTTCATTAGGAAATCTTTTCGCGGACTCTCGCTGCCTTCTACACAGGGGTGGTGTTCTACTCAGAGGAGGTGAATCCTGGATATTCCTAGCTACCATTGTGGCCAACTAACGGATGTTGATTTCACCTTGATTTCAGCGACCTTGGGCTCAACCATCATTTTTGCTTCCTCAGCCTTGGATGGCTCTGAAGGAATGGTATTTAGTGGGCCTTCAGCTCTTCTGTTGTCTGTTTTCTTCCCAGGGACTCCAGCTTGGGACTTCCTTGGCTTTTTCTGTCTTCTGTTATTACCTTTTGGATTCTCTGGTTTGGGTCTTAGGGGTGTAGACTTGCTCAACGGTGATCCAGCTGGTAGACTTTGTTGAATCTCCATGCATTTGCACGCCCCAACCACCCTTGATCCGTGCGCTATATGGGCGTTTAGTTTACTCAGAATATCTCTGGACTTCTTTGGTTGCATTATTCCTGTTGCAGGAACAATGGGGATGACGCCCCGCTGGGCGTGATGGACTGTATCAGGGGGTTACTTTGATGCACCCTCTGGTGTTTATTTCCACTGCAACAACCCTAGATAGCAGAAGGTCCCGGCCGTATGCACTGTAGAACACGACCAGTATAGGTCTAAGTCTCGCTGTCTGATTTGCCTCCACAACCCAACCCTGTGGCACGTATTATAGGACATGTTGTCCGGTATACCCGCCAGTCCGAAAACAACTTGGACATGTTTACGATCCGCCGCTCGTCGCGCTGTAGTATCGCGAATCGTTGGCTCCGAAAAGTTATGCAGCAAGACGTTTCTCATTCGACCTAATAGCGCTCTAGTGCTGTACTGCGGTTCTTGGAAATCTTTCTCCAACTGTTTTATACAAGCAGTCACTTCTATCGAATCTAACGGTTTAACCGTAGTCTCTTTGCTTGGTCTCTTTCCCTTCTTGCTCGTGATTTTCTCTTTCCCATTGTTTTCCTTCGTAATATGTTTAACGCTTCCACCTGCTTCGTTGCTGGTCTCGGCGCGCGAGTATTTGAGGTTTGTGATGATTTAGTGGTCACGGCTCCTACCAAAGCTCCTTTCAGAATACGAAGCATCCCTCTAACAGAGCCTCGCAGTGCACGCATATCCACTTTAATTCTCCACGCTGAAGATGTAGCGCATAACACTGCTTCGACAACTTAGAGCATTTTTCGTGGTACCACGAACCACATCTATTGCACTGTATACCATTGCTAACCAGCCTACCACAACCATTGGCTTCACACGTGTCAGGATGCTGAACCATGGCTGTTCTATTAACAATGATTTCAGTTCAAGTATTGTAAAGGAAAAGAAATATAAAAAATGCACCTCAAGTTGCACAACCACAGATGGGAAAGATAATTCAACAAAAAACGACTCAAGTCCGCGTTAAAACGGGACCGAGAAATGCCAAAACGTAAAACTGGCCGACTAGGTGAGTCGACTACACGATACGACTTATAAAATGCCTTTCAGCAGGAATGAAATATCTATTGGTATTTCAATCTTAACTTTATTACGATTTTAAAAGTTTGAACTTATTGAGGTAAAAAAACGAACCGAAGAGTGAAACTGGATATTTTACCATATATAATTTGAAATATCTATCGACATTTGACAATTAGCTGAGTAAAAATTACTTTCGACCAAGAGCATCTTGAAAATTCAAACCAGGCACTGTCGTACCGCAAGTTCCATTCCAGTCCAGTCTACTCAAAGTCTTTGCCAATCGAGCGTCCAGATTATTGTGTTGTTTTTGGCTCGCGACTCTGCGTTTTCTGAGTTTCTTTTGCCAGATTTTCTCAGTCGAGCTGGAAAAGAGAAAATAGAAGAGATGTCTTCTCGCTTCATCGGTGAGTAACCTTAGTTTTCTGAAACATACCAGTTTCAAGCACAATTGAAAGACCCAATTCCATAGTTCGAAGCTGCAATTTACCTGGCTCTTAACGACGATAAGCACTACCAACTAACCTAAGGGAACATTTTCGGCCAACATGCATCCAGTGCCTCCTTGAAGTTGTACACATTGGTGCAGTTGACCACTCCTCCGGGTAACCTATTCCATACAGGTATGACCCTATGTGAGAAGAAGTTGACCCGGACCTCCAACCCAGCTGGAGTTTAAAGTTATGCTCCCTCTTGTTTTGAACACGAGAAGCCATAAACAATTCATCTGCATGGAGTCCTGATAGCCCTCTAACTAATTTAAAGGTCTCCATCAGATCTCCTCGTAGTTGTCTACATTCTAGCGAAAAGAGATTTAGGCCTCTCAATCGCTGGTCATAGTTTTTCCGTTTTCCCAGCCACCATTCGGTTGGCAAGTCGCTGCACCTTCTCCAGGAATGCTATATCCTTTCAGTGGTATGGTACGCATGCCTGAACACAGTGTTCTAATTGGGGGCGAAATATTGCCTTGTAGATAAGTATAAAGACCTCTGCGTTTTTACATGTAAGGGCAACTTTTCAGGGATCAGATAGTCACCAACCTTCACACAAGACGTGCAATGACTGAAGAACTGTACTACCCAATTTCTCACTGCCCCATGTAATCCTGCATCTTTTAGCTTGCGGTATAGGAGCTTATGGCTGACTGACTTGAGGGCTTTGCAGAAGTCGAGGTAGCAGACTTCGACCTGCTGACCTTCATCAAGCCTTTTAGAAACCTCATCCAAAAAAATGAGCAGGTTGGTCAGGCACGATTTTCTCCCGGTGAACCCATGCTGCACTCTTGCCAAGAGGTTGTGGGCGATTAGGTGTTGACATATTTGGCCACTTAATGATCTGTTCCAAGTATCTGCACGGAACGGATGTCAGACTAACCGGTCGGGAGTTGCCTACCTTTTACCTAGGCCCTGACTTGTATAGAGCAACAACAGTTGCTTTACGTCAGTCCTCTGGCAATACCCTCGTGCTCAGTGATTGTCAATTTAGTGACGCGAGTTCGTTGGCTGCATCACTCTCGTTGATGGTTATTTCACTAATCGTTGGTGGATCTAACCGCGTAGCAGTGGGCTCCGCAACATCCCTTTGCACTGGTTATCAGTTTAAAATCTTGAAGATGGCTAAAAGGATGGTTGCCTTGTCTTGGTCCGATGTGGCCGAGATACCTCTACGCATTTCCTAGGGGCCCACACTTTCTTTTATGTTTTTGTTGAATTGCACGTAGGTATAACATCTTTTGCGTATGTAAGCGTTGGCCACACCAAAGTGCACTCGAATTAAACCGAAAATGTATAGTCTCCTCTGCAAGTACCCATATTTGGATTGGATGTGTACAACACGTAGGACTGCGACGGGGCTGGCTTTCAGTGCCAAGGCAGGATACGGGGAGCAAACTCCTCAGATAGTCCATAAACAGCGGGCCATAGGACGGAGTGTAGTTGGAAGCGGTACCCCGAAAAGCTATGCTGAAGTTGTTGCCTTCCAGGGAAGTGTAAGAAGGGGTAACAAAGGCTCACAGTCAAAATGTAAGCCAGTACGTAGATGCACCAAAAGGGAAGAAACCGGATAAGAATTCAAAAGCTGATGGTATATGTGCGTCGACCAGTGCGCAAAACCATCCATCATAGAAGAGGATGCAAAACCTCGCAGTCCTTCACCTTCAAACTAAGGTAAGCCTGTTAATCAGGGAGGGGGATGAGATACTGCCACAGAACAGTGCTCCTTCTCAACAACGAAGATCCCTTAATTAGGTAATCGAAAACCAGAAGGGAAATGGATCGAAGGATATCCTGCGACTGGCAGGATTAAATCCCCAAAATGTCCTCAAAAGAGTACAGGGTGGGAGTGAAAGAATCCTCGGCCAGGTAGGAAAACTTCAGTAAGGCCGATTCTCGTAGAATTCAACAATCCGGGTATGCGAGATCTGCTCCTCACGAGGGCAAGTTGGGTAGTGAATCGTAANGCAGGGATGATTGAGGATAGCCCTGACCAATCGAGGATGCTTTTGGGGTCCCAGAATCGGGCGACGCCTCAGCAGCAGACACTACCAAAATGCGGGTAATGGGTCCCATAGCTCTGACCCTGTGGTCAACAAAACGACCGTCATGGTAGAGAACCTATTGGAAGAAGAAGAATGGCAGAGTTGCCTTCAATCTTTAGGAGTAAGTGACACAGTAGGTCGACACAGGGACACTAACTGTGCAAATAGCATACCCCAGAAGGGCATCACAGCCCAGAGGGGGAGGATTGCACAAAAAGATGTGCGACTCCTCGCGATGGGCTTGCTGTGGAGGCCCAAAAAACGTGGTTTCTCTTCGGGTCCTCCTCCCGAGTAGAAATTCAAAATAGAGAAACAATAGGAGAGGATGACACTGCTGTATATAAATGCTTGCAGTGTCAGAAACAAGTGGGCCGAGGTTCTGATGGCGGCGGGAACCCATAAGGTACCACGGTGGCCATAACAGATACATGGCACTCAGAGAGTGATCCTAACCCTAACGTAATTCAAGATAACTTTATTACCCACAGAACGAATAGGGGTAGCTTTGTACAAGGACGAGGGGTAAACCTGCTACTATGACCGTACTCGTGCTTAGTAGAATTGAATACTAGAGTTTCTACTCCCAATGTGCAACTAGTTGTAGTGGACCTTATCATAGGTAGCAGAAAAATATTCATTGCCTGCGCATATAGGGTTCCTAGTACCACACAATCGGCAAATTTTACCTTTTTATATTTCATAAAAAGAAGTAAAACAAAAAGTTGAAAATGAAGGCTATCAAGACACTGGACAACCTAGCTCGAAATTCTACCAGACTGGTCGTTATGGGCGACTTCAACCTTAGGTATGTCGATTGGGAGCTCGAGAGGTGTCCTCGAGGTTCACGCAAACGCTACCTCGAATTGATTTACTCCCGGGCCCTTTATAAGCACGTGNAAGCACGTGAAGTAGACGTTTTAATACTGAAAGAAACCTGGCTCACGGCGGACCTTGCCGATGGCGAAGCATTCGTACCAGGCTATTCCCTTATTAGAAAAGACTCCACCCGCGGAAGAGCAGGTGGAGTTATAATTTATTTTAAGAACCATCTCCCTCCTCCCATCTTCATAAACACGGATCCTATCCCTCTCACAGATAGTCTGTGGATCTGTTTTCAGATCTCTAATGCCAAACCCCCTCTCCCTCGCCCAATTCGCCGGCTGTTAGATACAAGGGCCAAGCTTTTTGCGAGATTTATGAATACTCGCCTCAAGGCCGACGGAGATGCCTTTAAACAAGTTAGAAACCTCTGCCGACACAAAATTCGGGAGTGTCAGAGGTACACCCAGAGAGCTATCCTTACCAATGCTCGAAGCAATAAGCCTTTCTGCTTTAAATACATTCGTAGCTTGCGGAAGCCCTCTCTGTTCCCGTTAGCTCTCGCTAATCCAGACGGATCGATTGTCACATGCCCAGCAG
>UZAN01046906.1:14469-24766 GCA_900618425.1 Echinostoma caproni
AGACGCATACAACTAATATGTGCATGTAAATACCGCATGAGCTAATACGGATGACGGTGCGACTGATGATATGATGATGATGATGATGACGATGGCGTGGTGGATGCGAATGGCCAAACGTTTTGTCACTATCCCGCTGTGCCCCAGCCGAATGAAAAATTTGCATTAGAGCGGCTTTTGTAGTATCTATTGGTAATAGCCACCGAGCATGTTTCCCACATGTTACAGGCAAACCAAAGTGACAACACTCAACGAAATCAATTCCATCCAGATGAATTCAGTCCCTCGTAAATCAGACCGGAGAGACCGACCAGAATACAAATTATTCGTTCTTGTACTTGATCGCTGAGACAAATTCATGAAATATATATGGTATTTTTTTAATGGACCTGGATTCAAAAATTAAAGCACAACTTCCGATCTTATTGTTTGTCACACGCTACAATGAGATAAACAACAAAACGGGTAAATCTTATATAGTCATAAGGAACTACTAATCCCCTCTGGAGGACGGCATCATAAGTCCAGGAACTTGGAGTGGCGAAACCACATATTCCCCCACTAGCAAAGGAGAGGCGTGGAGCCGGGCGACAGGGAAGCTCTCTGGCATCAAATCTCTGTGACGGTGTCGGAATTCGAATCTCTGGTCATAGGGTCTCCCAAGCAGACCAATGATAGCGACNCGAAACGCAGCGGGTTTTTTACAAGACATGCAAATTCCAAAGACAATTCCCTACCGCTAATACCAAATCAATCAACTTGTTGTGCATTGTCGACTTAAAATCACACCACAATATGTGTCTGAACAGAAAGGAAATGTGTTTCTGTTATCAATACAGTGACAAACGCCAACGCATCTCGAATCTGCACATGAGTAACTGGTCGGCCAGTCGCGTGCCAGATCGATCGACCTATCCGAGATTGAACTCAAACGCAAAGACCACGTGTGATTTCGCACACACAATAACGGACGTGCGCACACACACACACACACACACACCGTTGATACGCCTTCCCCGTGACAAATGCATCAACCCCGATGCAACACCCTCGATCACATCTAAGTAAGACGCACAACGTTTTTCAGTTTAGCAAAGTGAAACCGTGACCACATAGCAAAACGAGTCCAAGATTTTACCATTCGCTTTAAGAAGACCAAGACTTCTTTAATTTTCAGCGAGCAAATATCACATGGACTTTTTGAGCTCATTGATACCGAATGGCCAGATTAAGGTAATTCGGTGAAGTGATTGGTAAGGTTTAGTTACAAGATGGCTTGTGCAATAGGACCATTGGTACAATGCAACAGAACATTGAACTGTCCCATTATTTGTATCAGTTGGAAAAACAAACCGATGTAGATGTAGTTGTTAAGATTTGCATATCAGAGTTGAAAATGATATACCGGTAGCTGTTAAAACTCTCTGCGTGTTGATGTGGTTCATCAAATGTACCAGGGATTGATGAGGGGTGGTGCATAGTACAAGAATTGAAAAAACTCCATTTCCAGTCGTTTACGAACTGTAAGTAAAAGACTAGCTAAAAGAAATTATTTGTGATGCACTGTTTACGGGACTTCCAACAAAAAGTATTGTTGATTTCGGATGTTCAAACCCGCGCATGATAGAGCACAAATGCATAGAGTGACAAGTCACCGCGTCGAGTATTGATCACCCGAAACAATCATGCATGAGATGACTGTGTAAAGTATGAAAAGTTCTGTCGTGTTGCACACAAGTCACGAATCTTGTTATTTTGCATAAAGAACAACAGTTACGGACTCTAGGTTCGTACCATACTGATACGTGTGAGTTCATATCATTTTATATGAACTACAGGTTGTGTTTATCAGCCGGGGTTGGAATACCCCGTACAATGTCAGTAAGCAAAAAACAGATTGTTTGATCAATCTTACCGACCAGATACAGCACAGTTTCGAGGAGGACGTACCGAGCCGTATGATTTATGAAAACGGCTGTATGAAAACAGTATGTGATTAACTCTGGTAGACAAGCGAGAAAAACCTCCCTGCACAACAAATGAAACCAAATGAACGAAATGAAACTTACCGGTGGCAAGTGCACATGCTTTTGCTGATCTCCCACGATGCACAAATTGTTTGCTGAACTCATATGAGAAACAGGAAAGTAGACAATCAGTGTGGCTAGAGAGATCATATTGCGATCAGATTTCTCCTCATTTGGCAAACCACGTTTACATAAGGTGTCAGTTGCACAAGATATATCCGAACACGGTTGAATATTATTACGATCCACATGGACTGAGGCGTGCACCAGACGCGAGCTCTGTTCACGCTTGAAAAAGTACACAGGCATAGCCAATACCAACTGGATGGGACCAGAGCCACCATGTCTAGCGGTAAGATCCACTGGGATTGATTCGCCAATAGCAATCCGGATAGGACGATGGGATCCAGAAGGAGTGACTATCTGATCAATCAATAGATGTGCATAGAACACTTGGGCTTGATGTTCACCCAGATAATCCGTTAAATCCGTTCGACACTGGACCGGGAACTTACTCGGGCTTGCAGACTGATCGCAGCGATTTGTTTCCATTGCGTTTGGATCAGATTAGTGCATACACGAGCACTTGGGTTTGAATTGCAGATAGAATCAGGTGGGAGGAAGTCACGAAACTGATTTAAATATTCGTAACCCTCTACAGGATATATTTTCTGCAAGGCACCGAGCTCTAATGTAGTTGTGAGACCTATGCGTGGGTACGTTTATGCATCAGTGTAATTCAATGCCTATATTTAAGCATGTACTGCTATGTTATCTAGACCTATGCACGGATGTGTAGAGGACTGCACCCATTGGGGTCTTAATTTCTTGATATAGAGGCTAGTTGTAGTGAAGCAGAGATCGTAACTGTTCGTCAATCTTTTCGTCTCTGCTCGAAGGTCAGTGAACACATGAATCGTTGACAGAATTCGTTAAACGAACTTTACTGAGCTATCTGCTCAAATAAGTGAGTTTTGTGATTAGATACCTATGCATACGTTTGCACACGAGTTGCAAGCAGCTATTCCGAACGCCGTCGATGGAATTTCACAGAATGCAAAGCTTCAAATATCCAAGATGCCGTCCAGCAATAATCCGATGGCGATAATCGGGCAGATTCAACAGAAAACAGAATGACCATTAAAATAGCACAATTGGACGTTTGTTTCTTGTTGGAGCATGGCACAGAGAATGGTCGGTCAGCTGTGCAGTCCTGTTTGTCTACACTGCTATTACCACTGCTGCTGCTGGTGGTGGTGGTGTCGGTGGTGGTGGGATGGGTGTGTTGGTGGTAGAGACGAAAACAACGACAATAACAACAACAGTAGCGTCAATTACTGCACAGGAGAACAGTGGCGGTGATGATGAGAATGCTGTGTTGTGCAGATGTGTGAGACTATCTCTCCAATGCACAAACAAGGCTGCAACCCTTGAACTGTGCCCGAACAACCTGCGCTAGTGCGTGTCTACCCGTATGCGCACACAAACAAATGCGTTTGTGCAACCGTGTATATGCGTGAGTGGTGCGGTCTATTTTCGAAGGCGCGTTGGTCGTTGCAAGCTTGCACATACACTCATCCACATACAGACACATACCTACATAGACGATTGCACCTATCTTATGTGGCTTTGTGTTTATCGCTGTCTATGTGCGTGGGTTTTATCCACACATTCTTGCATGTCTACTTCACTGTGTGTCTATTGACGATCGGGTCTTCTTCTAACTGAGTGCGCGCGTAGGGTCGTTTGGATTGAATATGGGACATGTGATCGATCTCTGTCTGTCCACCGCGCTCAACTGGCGTGGATGAACGTGTGCACACACATACATACACACGTGCGCGGCATAGACACAGTTACATGAGCGCGCACGAACGTGCTATCTCACTCTCTGTTGGCCATTCGGTCACGGTCACCACTACCGCCACCATAGATGATGATACACATCCACCCCGTTCAAATTTAGTACACCAATCAGCCACCAACACCACCACCTCTTCAGTGCCCCCATCCCACCATGGTATTTGACAAACATCCGGTTAATGCTTTGGTCTCGCTCCAAAGATCGGCTTTGGGGATGATGGTGGCGGTGGTGGTGGTGACCATGGTGACAAATTCAGTGAGTGCAAGCAGTGGCAATACTACTTCCAGCCAATTTTTCTATTCGACGACGTATGATTGAATAGGTTGATCATATATCATGTACCAATAAGTTGGTACAATAATATACACAAATATATAATTTGGCATTACAAAAGGGAAACATAGAAATTTTATTCAGGATCTGGATAAACAGATTTTTCATCACGGCGATGAAGAACCACATTTCAGCGGGATAATATGAATTCAGTTATTTCGGGTACTCTCAATCAGCTGCATACGTACAATGACAATCAAGGTTAAACAACAATGGAGATATGATAGGTTATGTGACAAATGAACACATCAATTGGGCACATCACGGGACACGAGCAAAGGTCACACAGGGTGCAAAATATCACCACTCCCACCCCTACAATAATAAATTTACCTAAGTGGTAAAAATACGTCCACTTATATTGCTTATGACTACAACACAATCCTCAGGCATGCATCGAGTTGGGCTCCGGATTGCCCAAACTTCAAACATATACTACTTATGAAAGAAAAAGTCTCTAATTCGAGAACAATACGAAAATGACTTCCGTACGCATAAACCCATTTCTCCAACATACAAGTTTAGTAAGTCAGACATTCCGGCTGTTCGTTGTCCTCGTGTCATAGTCACAATCCGTTGAGATGAACTGTATGAACAGCACCGTGATCGTGTTAATTTTCTGAAATCGTTCAAGGTTTTGAAATAACAGTCAGATGGTCGAGTAGCTAAGGTCATCAAAATACCATCCTGGTTGTCCTTAGTTCGAACGGCTCCACCGTCAACTGTATTACCCCCTATTTCCCCAAGCAGCCTTTTTGAGGTCACCGCGCTTTACTTCGACATTGATTGTACATTTGTATACCCAATAAACGAGCTTTCCATCCGTAAGAATCGTATCGCAAACCATGACTGAATCTCCCAACGTTGGCTCGATGACTGAATATCGTTCTCTTGCTCGGATCACTCCAGTAGAATATGAGTCGACGTTGAACGTTTTTGCGTCATTAGATGTCATACGTTTTCAATCCTGCTGAGGGGACGTGCGCTCACGCAACTCGATCATCCCTAAAGCAATCTGCTTGTTATCCATTGTAGTGATTTCATCATCTGGCATTCGATGCGTGGTGCAGTTGGTAACAGTTGATTTACGTGCCGCACACTCCACCCGAGTGTATCGGTAGTTGTAACTTCCACGTACTGAATGTCTGATTTCAAGCAGCTTATGAGAGCCGTCTCGTGCTTTGATCAGAGATCATTCACAGAATTTCGTGTTTGTTCTTGTGGTTATATCCGTGTGGGCCGGCCATAACTTTGTGAGCCATCCCTGGTGGCCAATGAATTTCTCCGTAACTTTATACATGCAAACACCCCTATCGTTGTTGGCGGATTCTGTTTGCTTGTTTTGTTATTCCGACAGGTTCGAACCGCTGTTCGGACAAATGACAAATTACTCTGTTGAGCATCATTCACTCATTGAACACGACGTGATTGTCGTTCACGATTGTGCAGCAGCACATCGTCGAACACTTCCGAGGTCCATACAACCTCAGATGAGGAGACATGGAGTTAATTTCAGTCCTCTTGATGGGGTGTTAGCATTTTGCATCCCCAGGGACCCATTTCCTGGCAAAGATTAGTTTAGTTGGGTAGCGGTTAAAACCTACTGGGTTTTTCCATATCAACCGTAATCAATTTGGGTGGTTTGGTTATCGAGAAACTGCAGACCAACAGGATGGATTGTCCAGCTTTTCATGATCTATATGCTAGAACGGTTTACTTCAACCGTATCGTATCGTGATTATGGAATCTCTGATGTAATTTGGGCTAAACACTTCACCATTTGTCTAATAAGGCTGTACTTGAAATGGGACTGAAAGACGTGGATACTGTAGCAACCAACCGCTTGTTGGAGTAAATTTAGTCCAGACGAATACACGAATCCGGCTGGCACAGTTGTCGCTGATCTTGAAGCCACGAACGAAATAAAGCGTTTCAAATGCGATAATCAGAAAAAGCGAAGAACCGATGCAAAAAACCGGTGCATGCGACCTCAACTAGTGCCCGCCTAACACGTTGAATGGAAAGGTGAAAGTGGTGTGTGTGTGTGTGTGTGTGTGTGTGTGTGTGTGTGTGTGTGTGTGTGCGAATAATCAACGGACAGACACGCCCAAGTGGAACTACGGACAACAGCCAACGATCGATTGCTGCCTATATAATACGGATCATTGAGCTATTCACATTCAAAGTAATCTTCGTCACTGTTGAAATGACTGGTAATGATAACGATTCATCATTAGCCCAGCAATGCGGCAAGTGATATGCGATCAATACCCTTCGGTATTGATCAAGTGAACTAATGCAAGAACAATATTTCAGTGGTGAAACAAACAGAAGATGAAGCAAGTTATAATTATTTAAATTACAGAATGTGCCCATTGATTAAGAACACACAAGTTTTCGATAAATTCATTTTCTCGCTTTTACAATCACATTTATACTACGAAACGATCTCAGTAAGGTCCGACAGAAAAGGGGGTGAGTCTGTCTGTGTTAACGAGCCCGAGAGAACTCCAAATTGTTATTCTGTTTGGATTATATAACCAAAATTCGCTATGTTACATCATGGTCATGTGAACAAGCGATTTTCTCTTCCTTTGACCAGGAAAGTTTGAGATCAATTTTCGTAGGTTAGCGCCCCCAGAGGCAATTGTGCGCACAACGAAAATGTGTCCAAACTCTCGAATTCTCCTGTTCAAGGGAAAAGAAAATCGCTTGTTCACATGACCATGACGTAACTTACCGAATTTTCGTTACGTAATCCAAACAGCTTGCCAGTTTGGAGTTCTCTCGGGCTCATACCTGATTCAACTACTTTTCTGTTTGACCCTACCGAAATTGCTCATATCCATGTGATTAGAATTATTTAATTCAAGCAAGCAATACTTCAATTAATAACGATCCGTTTCAATGGCGTACGGCGAGTAATGTCATGAAAGAACTGATAGTAGATATCAATTTCTGTTTCACATTACCACCTCTGGTTCCAGGATCACATACGATGCACATGAACACATTGCCGTCTGTTGGTTGAACTCATTCCCTTTGACACTTCTGACGTCCTCACATTGTATAACACAGATGCAGTACCAGGTCGCGCGGGAGGGGGGGGACGGGTGAGTGAGTGGTACAATACCAGTGGAACACTCATATTTCGGGGGTGTGGAACTCGTCGGACAACAGACGATGGACGATCAGACATACCACAGAATAGGAGGTGGGCAAGTAGATGATAAATGACTGCTTCAATGTACATACGATTGTTGTTTCTGGTGCTGGTGGCGGTTTGAACAAACGTTCATCGGAAGGCAGAGAACGAAAGGTCCGTGTGTCATCCGTAGCGGAAAACATGCACTATACGAAATGTGTGTGTGTGTGTGTGTTTGAAACTGTTCGTTGTCTGATCTGAACGGTGAACTACTGACCTGATGAAGAAAACAGACCACACAACCGATGGGAGTTAAGATCCATTGGGGCTATGCTCCGTGGAAAGTGTTATCGTTCCAAGGCAGGTGTAGCCATGCGCTTGAGAGATTAACGTAGGCACGGAGAGAATCAATTGATCTGGGTATCACTAACTCCTCAGAATGACACGATATGGTTTTTATATAATTTCAGCAAGTGATATTAGAAGGTAGTTAGGTTCCAAGAGTGAAGGTCGTTGTGAATAACTGCACTAGATACCAGCATAACGAATTCAAATCATTTGGTGAAGTTAAATCTGTCAACTTGTTTTACCTATGCTCTTGCTCACACTATGGTTCACCGCGGCACGCTGAATTGTCAAGCTTACAGTTTCGCACACCAACAGAAGTGGAACACTGGTGTGACACAATCACTTCAACTAGTGATGAAACCTTTAAAAACGAGCTTCCCGAACAGGAGAAACAAAAATAACATCGTGTACACACACACATATACACATCCGTTCTCTAATAAACGGTCCACCTTCCAACTTGTCAATGCCGATGAAGTGTGTTATCATATTCAATTGAGAGTTATTTTCGGAATCAGTGGTCCGTCTCATTTTCCGCTACAGATTTCTTGGTTAGCTGTTTTCGATTGCACTCTGGTACACCTCCTAACCCCGTCCATTATACTCCTGTTGGCTTTGTGTAATTATTAATAATTAATTTGTTCATTGCCGTCCGTCTGCGGTTTTTCACTTGCCAGTAAATGCAATGGTGAACATTCGTGACACAGTCAATTACTGATATCACTTTCAAACAAGTGAAGGTTGTTCAAACAGTGGTAAATATTCACAACCTGTCTATTACGGGATTGCGTGCGCTGAGAGAACAATAGGGGGGCAGGAGTGGGGTGAATGAATGAGCATTGAAAACTAGTCGAATGATATCTGAAGATAGACAATTTGAAAGCGTAACCTCACGATGTACACGATAAACAAAGACCCAACGCGGAGATCAGTTCAAAGATTTTAGGACGGTTTCCGTGACAGGGGAGATGACTGTCTGAGGTTGGGTCAATAACTCTAGGATGAAAATAATAACAAGTGAGGGCAACGGATATTCAGTATTTCTGCGTACGTGTGTATAGAGGGGGGGGGGGATAGGGGGATTGTTGGAGAGACCATGTAGGGAACAGTGCACTGTTTACTGCTCACTTCTTCACAGTAATGAATGACCGAAGTATGGCAGTACAGTACGTCACGAAGAGACAGTTGAAATACGGAGAGTCAAGCATGTCTACATCATTAGCAAGAAGTGAGAGAAAATACACAGTTCAAGATAATTTGTAACATAGGACAGTACAAACAAATATCGAATAATCTGCATACTGCTGAGGCTGAATATACAATGTGAACAATAACGTTTTTTCTACTACGAGATCAGTATAACAGCTCGGAAGTGGCAATCACATTAACGTGCCGGAGTGAGGATAACAGAGAAATGACGTTTTTTTCATGTGATCTCTTTCGGCATTCGTGGAGAACGAGTGAGCACATAATAACGGTTTACCGAAAAGGGAATCGAACGAGGAATCCAGATTGCTCAACTGCATGTTGTGTGGGCCATATTGACCCAACGCATATTTATGTTTGCCGTTATATGATATCTCAAATCGTACAACACAACGGAAGGTTTCGAAGTGGATTACTAAATGATTTAAACATTGGTAAGGGTTTGAACCAGTTAAGAGACTACAACAAATGGATGAGATTCTAGATAAAATTCACGCTCAACTATCTACCGTCCGTTAGATCCATCCTGAAGGGACTGACACTTATGACCTGCTTTTCACGAGGAACGAAAGGTCAAAATACAAAGCAACCGGCTTTTCCCACCACAGACACACACGGACGGACTTGTGAGTTGTGACCACCCATTGTCATTTGACACAGTTTTGTCGAGTAAAAGTGCAAATAAATCGCAGCCGAAAATTCTACTCAGCAGTGTGTTTTCGTCTTAGTGAATCACCTGATATACACCCAGTGCTTTGATACTGAAGAGACATGAGGTCATATCCGTGATGTGTGCAACGACGAACTGTGTTGCACAATACAGCAAGTTCCCAGAATCACATATAGAAGTCGAATTTCTATTGGGGCCCGGGGTTATAAATATGAACTCATAGTTGCTGCGTCCAATATTCACAATGTATCACCCCCCCCCTTGAAATTGCTTTAATTCCATCCGATGGGTGAACAAGTTTTCTGTGTGCGCGAATCGACGCATATTTCTAATCATCGCATGAACCCGATGAATGGTCATAAACAGGGATAAGTTACTCCGATATCCACTTTTACCATACCTCATTAACGGAATATACACGTATTATACCTGCCGGTATCTTTGACATTTCCGTTCATGATGTCCATTTAAACTGGTTTTTATAACCCGAAACCATCATCGGTTTGTCAGCAGCATTAATCTATTCCGCATCACATGGCAACCACCTGTTTCTCGAATTTTGTCCCCGAAACAATCAGCTCCAATAACACCCGCAAATAGACGGATTTTCGTGGATTGCTCTCTCCATCTTCGGGCTACTGAATCAAACAACAGACAGTAGGGCATCTGGTTCAGAGTCGGTCTACAGCATCCTGTTTCCACCG
>UZAN01046907.1:3910-20523 GCA_900618425.1 Echinostoma caproni
ATAGCAGAACCCAATATGTCCCCCAGATAACTTGTACTCGATGCCTCTCTTTAAACCAGATTTCCGCAATAGAGCATTCAGTCTCTTGATTCTGAGGCTTATGTCATGCCTGGTGCCCTTGTTGGAATTCTTTTCCATAGCCGTTAGTTTTCTAAGCCCAAAAATTAACCAATAAAACAATTACTTTATCTATAGTATGCAATACTTCTATGTATAAACGAGTGAGTATGTCTCCCTAGCTGACAGTTTTCATATTTTTTACCCCCATGACACTCGAGTGTATCACTTGATTTACGATCACTTCTACCTGACCATTGGCGTTTTTCTCTTTCGATTTATTGTACTATACCGATAACTTTTCATATTTTTGCATCCTTATTCATCCTTATGCATATCTGCACATATGTTATCATTATACGGAAATGTATTACTCTGAGTTTATTGGTGACCTGGAAGTTGAAAGTGGGTTGCGCTGCAGTATGAAATGGAGCATTAAAACAACAACATATTCTCAACAATTCTCCATTCTACTTCGTTTTCACAAACACCGTGACCATGTTCCCAGAGCTTGTTGTGTATTATATGAGGCCATTTTTATTGTACCTTGCCCGCCATGATCGCGCACTACAAGCAAATCTCTCTTTGTAATCCCAGAAATATACCATTATTATTATTATTTTTACGAATACGAATACCCCGAGTGCTTTTGTATATAATATTACTATTCCTGCTATTGCTGCTACTACTGTCACAACTATTACTACTACTGCTGCTGCAATAATTACTACTACTATGAAAACTACGGCTGTTATCACTACTACAACTAAGACTATTACTGCCAACCATAATACCATTATTACTACAAATTCAACTGCCACTACTTCGAATACTAATCCCACTTCAGTTACTATCTTTAGTAATAATAAAATAACAACTACTACTACGACTACTGCTAATAATACTACTAATATTACTGCCTAAATTACGAATGCTTCTACTACTACTAATACGACTCCTACTAATACTACGAAAACAAGTACTACTAATACTACTATTACAACTTCCTTATTCCTTACTACTGGTACTGATACTAATCCTATTTTTACCACTCCTACCACTCCTACTAATACTACTAATACTAATATAACTAACTATACTGACACTGAAACCACTGTTACTACCACTGCGACAACGACTACTACTAAAAGTACTACTACTAATCATACTATTACTATAATACTACTTACTACTACTGCCAATACTACGCCTACTAAAACTACAACGAATGAAAGTACTACCACTGCTTCTACTACTACTACTACTACTACTACTACTACTTCAATGACTACGGTAGCGACTACCATGATTTGCCCTGCTACTAATACTACTATACTACTGCTACTACTACCACTAATACTACAAGTACTACTATAACGAATACTACTAATATTAATAATAATAATAATAACACCAACCTTACCATTTATACCAGGGTAACTAGTATTACTACTAATAATTCTAATACTAATACCAGTACTACTACCAACACTACCGCACTTACTAATACTACTAGTATTACTCAGACACCTAGCACGACTACTTCGACTATTGCTATTCGCAATAGTACTACTACTACTTCTGCGACTTCGACTACCACCAGCTACGCTTATTACGGCCACTTCGACTACTCTAGCAGTAAAATATTTGCTACTACCACCAATACGACCACCTCGCTTTCTACTAACACTACAACACCAACAACAACTACTACTCACACAGCGATTACCACAACCACGAATACCATTGCTTCCATTGTTATTAATACTCCTTTTGCTTCTACTACTGTTATAATTTACTCCAACTACTATTCTAACACTGCCACTATTTCCAATACTACTACTGAAACCGCTCATAATAGAAATACGAATACTAGTACTAGTGCTGCTAGCGATACTCCTACTAATACGACCACTAATGCTACTATTACTACTACTGATACATCTACAACGACTGCTACAACTACAAGGACTAATAACTTCTACTGCTATCACTAGCATCATTACTACAACTACTACTGCTTTTACTACAACTATTATTATGAAGACCTATACTACCACTACTACTTCGACTACGACTAATACGACTAGTCATACTAATATTACTACTAATTATTCTCACAAGGCTAATAATTTCATGACGAATAGCGCTACTGCTACTACTAGGAAGACAATCACTAATACTACTTCTACTTCTATTCATACTACTGTGAATACTAACAAAACTACAACCAATACCACTACTACGACTTCTACTACTACTAGGAGTATTAGTTATACTACTACTACTACTACTACTACTACTACTAATTTAATTACTACAACTCTCACTAATACCATTACTAATTATACTACTAGTACCAATTCTTATGCTAGTACCACTACTAAAACTTCTAATACTACTTCGATTACTAGTATTGCCAATACTACTACTACAACTACTAATATTACTTATCCTATTACTTCATTTACTACTTGTTATGTTACATTTTTGTTTGTCGTTTCACATTACTTTGTATTCGCCTCTCTCAATTTTCCCCTCATTCCTTTTCAGCCCGTCGTCTATTTTTATGTTGAATAAAGCCTCGGTATCGGGCCTTTGTCTTCTCCCCGTTCAACGGCTTTTGCGATCGTCTCTCATATCAATTTATTCAACATACAAATTATCTCAAAATGAAACGCTACCTCCGACCCGAAAGATTCGAAACTGACCCGAATACTTCTAATTCCTCGAAAATATGGTGACACTGGTTTTGCACCTTCGAGAGATTTCTTACTAAAATTGGGGTTGAAGGTCCCGAAAAATTAGATTTTTTCTACAAGTACATTTCTCCAAGTATCTATGACTGTGTTGCAGATTGTAAATCGTACAGTGATGCTATAAAAGCCCTGGAAAAGCTGTTTATCAAACCACCAAATGAGGTGTTCGCCCGTTATCTACTGGCCACCTGCAAACAGGAAAATGGGCAAAATTTCGATCGATTCTTGCAGAAGCTCGAATCTTTAGCCAAAGATTCCAACTCTAAGGCAGTGACGGCTGAACAAAATCAGAATGACGCCATACGAGACGCCTTCATAAGCGGGATGCAGTCAGGCGTTGTGAGACAGCGTCTTCTTGAAAACAGATGTCTAGATCTACCGACCGCCATAGAACTAGCTCTATCACTTGAAATGACACAACAAAAGACTAATGATTTTTAGACCACCAATGTCGTATACAGCAGCAGCCTCGGGTTCATCTGAACCAATAGAAAGTTCCACGTGCAATCTCAAGGAAGGCAACAGCCCACATGTGCAAACGTCAGCCGCCGTCGAAAGCAAATGCTATTCTTGCGGAAACGATGAACACCCTCCTTTCAAATGTCCAGCGAAGGACGCAGTTTGCAGTAATTGTGGGAAGAAAGGACATTTTAAACGGATCTGCAGATCGCTGGCGGAGATACGGTGAACTCCGGTTACTATACTTGCGCTTTCAACCACAGTCTCGGCGTCCGCTCCGGCTTATCTCTCTAACGCACTGGTAAAAATCACAGTGAATAAGATCCCCGTTGAAGCTCTAGTAGTCATCGGAAGCTCCAAAAGCTATATTTTGGAATCTTTCGTAAAACGACACCATCTGAAGGTTATGCAGTCATCTAGTACAATCTTGATGGCATCCACGAGATTGGTTAGTCACACGAAAGGTCACTGCCTAGTCACCATAGACCTCAGGAATTATTTATACGACAATTTCAAACACTCAGTCCTTCCACAATTGTGTGCCGATGTATTACTGGAACATGATTTTTTGAAACTCCACAAAGCAGTTGAAATCCCGTTCAGGAGTAACAGACCCTCTCTTTTCCTTTGTAACATAACTGCTTCACGCATCGAACCACCATCTCTTTTCGGGAACTTGCTGCCAGACTGTAAACCCATTGCAACCAAATCACGCCATCACACTCCCGATGACGAGAAATTTATTCGATCAGAAATTCGCCGTCTTCTTGAGGAGGGCATCACTGAGACTTTAACTTCACCCTGGCAAGCACAAGTCCTTGTAACCGCAGATGAACGACACAAGAGACACATGATAGTCGACTATAGTCAAACTATCAATCGCTACACGCTGTTGGACGCTTACCCACTGCCGCGAATAGACGAAATGGTGTCTAAAATATCACGATACGCTGTCTTCAGTGCCTTAGATTTACGAAGTGCATACCACCAAATCGCTATAGAAGCAAAAGATTGACCATTCGCTGCCTTTGAAGCATGCGACAGGCTGTATCAATTCCGTCGAATACCTTTTGGAGTGACTAATGGTGTCGCTTGCTTCCAGCGGGCAATCGATAAACTCATTCAGGAGGAAAAGCTGCTGGGCACCTTCGCCTACATCGACAACATTACTGTATGCGGACTAAACAAAGAAGATCACGACGAAAATCTAACGAATTTTTTCAACGCTGTTAGAAAATATGGACTTACTCTAAACGAAGAAAAGTGTATCATTGGTACCAAAGAAGTAAAACTCCTGGGTTACNGCATCATTCCTCTGTAGAGAAAGAGGCCAACGCCATCGTCGAATGTTTTCGGAAGTGGAGACACCATTTTCATGACAAGCACTTCAGACTGACCACAGATCAAAAGTCGATTACCTTCATGTTTGATTCGAGACACCACGGTGAAATCAAAAATTATAAAATTCTGAGATGGATAATCGAACTATCATGCTACAACTTTGATGTTATTCACCGCCCTGGACACAAAAAACGTGGCGGCTGACGCACTGTCTCGTAGATGCTGCTCAGTGTCCACATCACTTGAAACGCTCAAGCAGCTACATCAATCACTGTGTCATCCCGGAGTCGTACGAATGCTCCATTTTGTTAGAACTAAAAATCTCCCTTACTCTGTCAATGAAGTTAAATCGGTCATCAGCGGCTACTCAATCTGTGCTAGGTGGAAACCACAGTTCTGTAAATTCCCTATGGGAAATTAAATCAAAGTCTCTGTGCCGTTTGAGAGACGGAACATTGATTTTAAAAGTCCGCTTCCGTCAGAATCTCGAAACCGATACTTGTTGACGATCGTGGACGAGTACTCTCGATTCCCTTTTGCCTACGCCTGCGCCAACCTATCAGCTGCTACAGTCATCCGGTGTCTCACTAATTTATTCTCGATCTTTGGTATACCTTCCTACATACATTCTGATAGGGGTTCGTTCTTCATGTCCGAGGAGCTTAAGAATTTTCTTCACAATAATGGCATTGTCTCCAGCAGAACGACAGCCTACAACCCTCGCTCAAACGGACAAGTTGAGAGATTAAACGGGACCCTTTGAAAGACTATCGTTCTCGCAGCGCAATCCAAGGGTCTGCCATGTACTCAGTGGGAATCCGTTCTTCCGGAAGCCTCCATTTTATTGGATCACTATTGTGTACAGCCACTAATGCGACCCCACAGGAGCGATTGTTTTCTTATAATCGCAAATCTGCATCAGGAGTATCCATACCAACCTGGTTGAGTATTCCTGGACCAGTCTTAATGCGTCGATCCTTATGATTAACTAAAACCGACCCCCTGGTGGACGAAGTTGAGTTACTCGAATGTAATCCCAAGTACGCCTATATCCGTTTCACATATGGGCGAGAAGATACGGTATCAATACACCACCTGGCCCCCAGAGGTCAAGTTTCTGATTTAACAACGGGTACATACCCAGAACCCAATGAATCCGCAATACCCGAATGCAATCCTCAACCCTCTTATAAAGAGAGTAACAATGGAACAACAACCACGAGCATTTCCCCACCCCCTAGTTCAAAACACTGATCCATACAATACAGAATCCAAAATACACCCATTAGTAAAAGCACAACAACGCACCCACCCCTATATTCTAAGAAACCGAGAAGCATAGAATATCTTTACACACAGAAAATCCGATGAAAACTGACCGCTGGGGTGAATGTTACGTTACACTCTTGTTTGTTGTTTCCCATTACTTTGTACTCCCCCCTCTTAATTTCCCGTCATTCTTTTTCAGCCCCTGTCGTCCACTGTATTTCGAATAAAGCCTAGATACCGGGCCTTTGTATTCTCTCTGTTGCGATCGTCTCTCACATCACTACTTCTATTACTACGACTGCTACTACTGCAACTAATACTACTACTAGGACTAATATGACTTACACCACTGCTCCTTATTCTATTATTACTAGTAATACTTCCACTAATAGTACATATTCTACTATTACTACGAGTACTACTATTCCGAGTTCTAGGTCTGCTACTACGACCACCAGTATTTTTATAATACTGCTACCACTACTAATGCTCCTAATTATATTACTACTACCACCACTAATTTTATCAATGCTACTACTGTCACTAGCACAACGACTTCGAATACAACAGCTACTACAGCTACTACTCCCACTGATTCTACTATTGCTCATACTACTGGAAATATTTTTACCACTACTACTACTACAACGACTGATACTGGTACTACTACCACTACTATTATTACTCAATTTACTAGTATTGCCACTAATAATATTTCTAGCACCACTACGACCATTATTAGTTCTACGACAACGAGCACTTCAACTATCAATAACACTACCACAACTGATAATGCTACTGTTAATACCATTATCACTAATTTAGTAGGACTAATACCACTACAATTACGACTACTATTGTTAATACTGATACAGCTACCGCTTCTAATACTGCCACTTCGATTACTACTACTACGACTCCTACGATTACTACCACTTCTTCTTCTACTAGAATTTATACTAGTAATGCTACTGCGAGCAATGCGACTACTGGTTCTACTACTACTGCTGCAAATAACACTTCGATTATTATTACTTTCAATACCACTACTACTACTGTTACGTCTACTAATACCAACACTACTACTTCTATTTCTACTACAACTACAAGTACGACTTCTACTGAGTCTACTGCTACTAAAACAATACTCTTACTCCTACTACTACTACCAAGACTACTACTACAAGTACTACTTCTACTACTTCCTCTACGAATACTTTAACTATCACGAAGACTACTACGGGAACTGCGACTGGTGCTACTACTAATACTGTCACTCCTACTATTACTACGACTCCAATCACTTCTGCTACTACAACCGCTACTACTACTAATACTACTACTAGTGCTACCACCAATACTATATTACTACCACTACTACCAATAAGACTAGTACTACCACTGCTACAACTACAACTTATACTACAACCACTAGAACTACCGCTGTTATAATCTCAAAAGGCTGTGCTGGTCGAGGAGGGAGTTCTTTAATGCATATGACAGATTGGAGGTCACCAGTTTTGCATGCATAACACAAACACCTTATCAGAAATATGCCATCGCAATTGTCCCCGACACACAGAGTAATGTGTAGAGCAGGCAATGTTTATTCTTCCCAAAATACTTCCTCCACTGCTACTAATACAATACGGATTCTGACTACTACTGGTAGTACTACTACTGGTACTACTACCACTACTACCACTACTAATACTACTACGAGCAATGGTACAACTGCTAACACTACCACTTTCAATACTTCCAATAATGACTATGCTAACAGTGCTAAATCTAATACTAGTAGCATTAGTAAGATTACAACTGCTACTACGAATGCTAGTACTACTAACGCTACTACTCTTACTCATGATACCACTAAAACTACTTCAATTACAACTACTATTACTACGAATACTACTACTATTACCAACATCACGAGTACCATGGCTACCACCACTACTTATATTATTACTAATGATAGTGCTATCATTATTACTACTACTAGCATTCCTACGATTACTACGAACAATACGAGTCCTAGTGCTACTACTAAGACTACTAAGTTTTTCACTACTACTAATATTACTACTATTCCATTTTCTCCTTTTTTACCTCCGCTATCATTATTACCTTTATCATTACTACTTGTACTGCCAATAATACTACGAATTCGACTACAGTGACTACTGCTGTTGCTACTACTACTGCCACTATTACTGCTCATACTAAAGCAAATACTAATTCCACTACTTTTACTTCCTTTGATTATGCTAATACTAATTGCATCACTCTTACTCTTAAATATACCACTAGTGCCACTACTGATACTATTGCGACTACTAATGCGACCAAGACCAGCACTACTAGTAATGTTCCCATTATTACTACAGCTTTTAAAACTAATAATAATTATAATACTACTGGTACTACCACTAATTCTAATACTTCTACTCTCACTATTGCTACTGCGATTTCTCCCAGAAGTACCACTACAACTCCTACTTCTACGATTACAACTAGTGCTTCTATTACTATTAGCTCTAATACAAGTACACTCACAACGACCACTACTGCCTTTAGGACTAATACGGCTACCACGACAACTGCTACTGCCACAACTACTACTGTTGTGAGATACTACTCACTTGTGAGTAGTCGGTAACTTTCAATGATTAAAAATAGAACAAGACCATCAAGAACAAAGTAATATATTTGGGAAGAATAAACACTGCCTGCTATACCCATTGCCCCATGTGTCGCGATGTGCTGCGAAGGCATGTTTCTGATGAGCTTTTCGTGTTATGCATGCAAAATTAGTGACCCTCAATCTGTATTCTGCAATAAGGAATTCTCCTCGACCAGCACCGCCTTTTCGGAATATGACACTACTACTATTACGATCACTACTACTACTACTAGTTTCAATATTACTATTCTCACAGCAACTACTTATAATACGACTACCACTCTCACGACCACTACTTATACTACTACTACTATTACTACTACCATCACGTCTACTACGAGTGGCACGAACGATACGACTTCTAAAAGTTCTACTACTACTAATAGCACTTCCGTTATTGCCACTAATATTTGTACTTCTATTACGATTACTACGATTGCTGCGATTATTTATGGTTGCACAACTACTACTTTTACTACTCCTACTGCAACTACTACGCCCACTACGATTACTGCTTCTCCCACTTCTACTAATTCTACTAATACTAACACTTTTACCGATACCAATACTACAGCTGCTACTAATGCTATGACTCGTGCTACTACTCAAACTACTAATAATATTGGTTCTATTTCTACGACTTCTACTATTGCTACTATTACTAAAAGCACTTACAATAATACTACCGCTACAAATACTTTTGCTTTTGCTTTTACTACTTTACTACTTTTACTATTACTACTACCACTACTACTACTACTACTACTACCACTAGTGCCACTGCTACTACTACTACTACTACTACTACTATTATTCTGTTACTGCAACGACTAATATTACCGCTAGAAATATTACTACTACTACTATTAGCACTACTACTTCTAATGCTAACACTTCTGAGACTACCAATGCTAGCACTAGTACCAGTACTACGACTAGTGCTACTTCTACGACTACTAATGCGAATACTACTTCCACTACTACTACAGCTGCTCCTAATACTACTACTAATATTGCTACTACTATTATTCCCACTGCGAATACCCAGACTACCACGACTGCTATAACGACAAGGACTAACATTTGTGGTACTACAACTATTTGGACCAATACTACCACTACCACTACTAATACTACCAGGAATATTATTATGATTACTACTGCGTCCACAATTACTACTACTTGTACTACTATCATTATTACCAGTACTAGTATGACTACTGCTACTCCATTCACCTCTGTTGAAACTACTACTACTTATACAACTATTTCTATTAATACTATGGCCACCGATGCTACTGTTTTTAGTACTACTACCACTGATATTTTTAGTACTACTACTGCTACAAGTAATACCGCTAGCACTTTTTCATTCAGTATTATTACTTCTATTCATACAACCACAAATATTACTATAAATACTAATACTACTTCTTCCGTTACTAATAATAATACTTTCACTTGTATTATTATTACTAAAACTACCACTACTACTGATACTTTTGCTATTTCCTTTAATTCCGCTACTACTACTACTCCCACTGCTACACCGAACACTACTACTAGTAATATCACTACTAATTATACCACTAACAAAATAACTACAATTTTCACTAATACAACAACAACAACTACTACTAATTCTTATACTAATGCTGCAACTACCTTCACTAATTTCAGTACTACTACTACGAGTTCTACTACTACTATTGCTACTTTTACGACTAGGAGAAATATTTGCACAAATTATCATCATCAATGATTGAAATCCTCGAATTCCCATCGGAAACGAAACTGTGTAGTGATGAATATCAATTCGTGTACCTTTCCGATTGTTTCGTTTTGAAGTAAGGGAAATTGGTTTTTATGAGAAGCTAGAACAGATAACAACCCATACAAGGATTAGAACATATTGATCAAATGTGGCCAAAGATATGCGTTGTCTAGTGGCCGATAGTTTGTGTACTCAAGGAACAAATCCTTTATCGACATCTCTCACCAACTCATCCACTGCATTCGTCAAAGTTCTTCTCCACAGTAAATGTCATGGTTTTCATAGGTTAAACGGGTAAAAGGCCGCCCAAAGATAATCTATGTGTTGGTATTATCTCAGTAGAACTTTTTTTCCAGTAAAACAAGTTTTAGAAAGCAATTACAGGAGAACATATGTTTTCAATAACTCATAATCATGCGTTATAGGTTAATATGTACGGTGAAACCTAGGGCTCAGGTGGAGAACAATAAAACATGACGAAAGGACTGAATCAGTTCCTTGCTTTTTCCACGTGACTTAATGAGGAAAACACGTGTGTTGAATTTATTCGTGACCGTATTCAAACGAACCATTATTGAAATGTTTTACGTCAAAACGGAATTTATTCAAATGCTAAAGCATTATGGCGTCATGACCTCAACGAATACCACACTACTCGCTCAAAAGTGACATAGTATGAATGAAGTATATCGCAGAGCGAACATCGTTCCGATTGTTCACATCAGGACTTAATAACGAAGTACCACTATGTTCTCAATATAGTTCAATGAAGAAGAGAGAGGAAATTATCCTATGCTTGAGTTGGACGTTGGACAAACAAACAGCGCAATACAGTTTCCCCAATCAACCTGAGATTTGCGTCTATAACCTATGTAGTATCAGTGTAAATCACACGCAGATCGAGGTTGTATCATTAGGCCTGAAAGTTTTGTCATCCAAAAGTAGCTCTTTTCTAACCAGCCTGCTGGTATTTCTAGACAAAGTGAAAAAAAGAATAGATGCAGGTCACCAGCAAAGTTTTTGACTCTGTCAGTCATCAGCTTCTGGATCTAAAACTGCAGACTTTTGGGATTCTCGATAATGCAAGAGAATGGATTAGAAAGTTTCTCAACTGTCGCATTTTCAGCGTGAGTTGGAACTGATACAACCGAACTTGACGGAATATCGACTGGTGTCCCACAAGGATTGGTGTTGGGTCCATCATTATTGTTGATCTTTATTGCTGATATTGCAAATGATCTCCAAAATCTTTGCTCCATATTCGCCGATGATGTGAATTGAGCTGGGGACGGATTGCAACAAGATCTAGATGCAGTTCGAGGATGGTCAAATAGGAAAGCGTCAACTCTTGACCACTAAAGCCAATGATGACACGAGAGGTGTGATGCATTTGCGGCATGTCTCTGAGGCAAAGGATTTAGGGGTAATGATTACCAATGATTTAAGGTCACCCCCACAGTGCAAGTATGCGGCTAATAAAGCTCGACACGAACTTTTCAGGTTACGCACTGTTGTAAGTTGTAGAAGACCCGAGGTTTTCGTACCTATGTACAAAACTATAGTAGGTCCCATTGTAGAATATTGCGCACAAGCATGGGCGCCTTATTTTAAGCGATGTCTTGATAAAGTACAGATACATTCAAGATTGTCAAAGGGCTTTTGGTTCTAAAGCTCGAAGACCTTTTATCTTTTGCTCCTACCAGGAACACGATGGGACATCAACTCAGATCGGAAAGAAGTCAATGCAGAATAAGTCCACCAGCTCGGTTCTTCACAAGCAGGGTTATACCACTGTGGAATAAATTATCTGAAGCGGCGGTTGACTCTGTGTTAGTGTCAAATCTTGCAAGAGAAGGCTAGACAAATGCTGGGCAGTAGTATTTCCTGAAGTTGAATGTCGAAAGTTAACCGGTAGGCTTTACTTTCCGAAACATTGTAAGGGAGCTGATACTGCACAATAACATTCTGCATTTCAGAAAACACTTCTGACTGTTGACTGGTGGAAGGCAACAAAACCGCGGACAACACAAGGAACTGGACGCGCGATCGGCAAGAACCACAATTCGTCCTGCGAGAACTGAACTGAACTAAACCGAGTTCGTGAATTTAGTGATGCCATTGGAAAACCTGTATAGTCAGACACAGGATTTGGTGCCTAACTCGATCAAAGAGATGGGGGCTTTCAAATCGACTCTCGTTAACGCTTGCTATTTATACCGCAGAGCTGAATCACACACGGTTGGCCCATTTACCAAAAAGCACAACATGGCGCTACGTGACCCATGACTCATAACAAAGATATTATATTTAGTCGCTTAGATAGAAGAACCGGGATGGTGGTCATGGACTAGAAAGAATATACTGATAAAATACTAGCTTTCGTATCGCAAGAGGACGAGTTGACAACCATACTAACGGAAAAGGACAAAACATACCAAACTGAACAACAGATCACGGGAATACTGAAACGAGTCAATCAAGAGAGTTACATAATCAGTGAGCTACATGAACGCGGCAGACCAGCCGGTTCATGCATTCCGAGGCTTTATTGCTTGCAAAAAATCCATTAAGTTCAGGTTCCCTTTCGTCCCATCCCATGGACGACGAATTCTCAAGACCATGCTGTCACCCAATGGTTGACCGATATCTTTGAAACTAAAACGAAACGGTTATTGCTTCTATTGACCTTAGCGTAATGAAATTGGTTAGGGTTTGAACATCATCATCGGATACAGATGACGACCAGAATAACTCTGTGAATCAACTCTCGGCCAGAATAGCGGGAGTATTTTCGTTTCCTCTGTGTTTATGTTGATCGATTTAGTATTCTGATGGTTGCCGCTTCGGTTACTGTTGATGGGCGTTGATTTATTGTCTAGGACTTTGACATTGTCATTGCCCTTCTGATGCCCTGATTATGTGGAATGCACTAAGGCTGCACTGCTTATATGTAATCAGTGCTCAGCCAGTCCACTTTGCGTTCATCATTTCGCCGAGACAACCGCCTCGTCATTCGCGCTATAGGACTCGTCACATATTTCCAAGTAAATGAGTAAGTAGCCGTTGCTGAGATTGAGATGGGCAGTATATTCTTGAAATTCGTGCTCAGCATTGGCCTGTTGTTGAACATTATCCGTAGAACAGCTGCTGGATAAGTGTGACCGATTTAAATTTTCAATCATCATTTTATTATTTTTGATGCTTGTCACACAGAAACATCTCTATTCATTTTACCTCCATTATTGTAGATAATGGTCCTCTTCAACGGAACGTTCGTGGTATGCGTTGTTTTAAAGTGTGTTGAATCACGTTCCACCCAAAAAGTCTGTCTAGTAACCTCTCCCTCAAGTGGCATCGTCTTCACCCGTAAATATTATCGATCATCAGACATGCACTTATTTCACTCATCGCCTGTTTGTTTGACGGAGTAGTGAACTCCCTCGTTTGCATCTTGGTTCTCTATTGGCATTGTTTATTTCGTCCGTTCAGACATACCCCCTTGGAGTGCTACGATTTGAGGTGTAGACGTTTGTAATTGTAACGATTAATATTTATCGTACCGCATACTTCTTATTCGCTATTGTTGGAGCCGAATAAAACTGTAGAACACTTGGACTTGGCTTTTGAGGTTGCGCGTCACTCAGTGTTGGCCTGGACAGTTATTTGGATTTAACAATATGCTTGATATTTTCAGTTTTATCTTCCACAACTTCGTTAGAACAGACTCTGTGAATTCTGGATACCAGAAATCGTACGTTATTCCTCTCATGTTTGATAGGAAGAAGGTCGCAGAAATTTATGCATTGGTCTTTCCAAGTTGGTTCGCACCAGCCAGCACTAATACCAGCCGGCTGTTTCGTCATTTTGGGGGATATTTTGCGCATGCAAACTGATCCAGATGATCAGGATTTTTTCTTACGTTTATAGATGACCCACGTGTAACTAAAGACACACAACAACAACAACAACAACATTCCGTGTAAGCTGAATTAAATGAAGCTGGCGAGTTATATAGATTCTCATATAATGAGGCTAGAAAATTCATCGGAACAGAATAAGTCCGAGTTTCGAGGAATAAAAAAGTAAATATGCAGATGATGTCAACAGCATGGACCACCACGGTTTTGAGCAACCCGTTGAATAGGAAAAAATACTTTAGGAATAAGCTAGCTTTGTGCCCAGAAGAACAAGAAATACACAAACTCATTAAGTTGAAATAAGTGGCCCGCACCAAAAAGGATTTTCGTGTTGAAAGGTTCTTTTCTGAGGATGTTTTCAAACACCGTAATACCACGAAGCCTATGTTCCCCTCACTAATTGAGATGATCTTCACGGTGACGGTGACGGTTTACCTCCAGGACAAGCCTGATGGTTGATGTGGTCAACGTTTTGCTGCCATCCGGATCCATCTGGTTACGCTGATCGTCTGGATAATCATCACCATCCTCAAATGCGCCAATATATTGTACACATTGTGTACCTTTGCATTTATGGTATGACATCTGACAGGCAAGCAGTCATCTCAATGACGAATTTTCCATTGTCAACTGTGTGGGATCACCCGGAAGCTAATGTTCGATATAAAAACTCAGATCAATAAACGCCGAATGATAGCAGCTGATTTACTGCAGCCTCGCGGACGCATCTGCGTATATTAAAACTATCTCATCGGCTCTGATATACAGTCCCGCCCCTGCCTATTTTCACCCACGGGGTTGCACCTGCTATAGTAGTGCATTTTTAACAAACTCAGAACAACCGTACACATAACACCGGGTATCCTGCCCGTGCAGTGCCCGTTCCCACTCGGTGTCACACTTAATTGGTTAACTCTGTTTGATCTCACATGGCGAGGTATCATCATCCAAAGATATATCTGATAGAATCTGCTGACAAAATAGTAAGCACAACTGCGATCGTGTAATCGAACTAAGTGCATTGTCCAAACGAAGTTAGAAAGTTAGAAACTGTATCGATCCATATGCGATTGTAAATATGCACGTCTTTTGAGAGCGGAGCAATGCGCAGATAACGGTTACATTGCCAGAAACCGCAATTCATGGCGTGTTCCTAGGGNTCCTTCAGGCTACTCCTTCACGCACAATCCTCAGTTCATCGATTCAACCATACACGCGGAAGCACTAGACTCGAGTTTTGCTCTTATTGGAGCTCATCAGTAGTGCAGATTCACCGTCCAGTCTGGGATTTGAACTCGGAACGGGGAAATTGGAATGCAATGGAACTGCAATGGTGTAGTCAAACTAAGTACATTGTTCAAACGAAGTTAGAAAGTTAGGAACTGTATCGATCCATATGCGATTGTAAATATGCACGTCTTTTGAGAGTGGTGCAGTGCGCAGATAACGGTTAAATTGACAGAAACCGCAATTCATGGCGTGTTCCTAGGGCTTAAATCGAAAACACAATCGGTGTTAGTGGATGCGATAATCTAGCTAGTCGGGCTCAAAAGCAAAACAACCAGACGGCAGTGTATGCAGGGTATCAATCTAAAGGACGCCAAAGTTGCCCTATGAGGGTAGTTTAGTTCTAATATGCGGTCAACCGTCTGTCATTTGAAACGCACTATGGAATGAAAGAAGCTTGAACGAGTGTTGTTTTATTCTGGGAGCCCAAGATGAAGCAGGATATTTCTCTTGAACAGCAACGTGACCAAATCGAATGCAGAACATGTCTTGATATGGAATGGAAACGTCGACAGACAAGGGAGGCTCCATTTCGGAGGTGAGGGAGAGGTCAACTGAAGGAAACAAACAAACAAGAAAGATAACGTTCAGTGCAATCTGATTAAAGGATGAGCGTAAAAATGAAGTACACCCAAGCGTTCTATCCAGAAGTCAGATTTGCAAACAACATCGTTTTGGTTGCTTTATTAACTAGCCAAATATTTCTTAGCTTAAGAAGAAACGAGCAGATAAATAAAGTAGACTAAGAAGGTGCGTTATCTGTGTTTAATCTGGTTGCGTAGAAGTTCAGCAATTTTCCCTAGACGTACATTAGTTGGAAAGAGCAATAAATCCCGGGAAATCATGAGGTAGCGCGATGCATTAAGTGAATTGGGAGTAGCCACAGAGTCGAAGATATCACAGTCTGACAATCTCCCATTCGTTTCGGATAGGACCGAAACATTTAGGTAGCTACTTCACGGTTGGATGATATGGAGAATGGTACATGTGGAGAACCGGTGGGGAGGGGAGAAACAGCAAGCCTTGTTTTGATAAATTGGACAGCAGTCAAAGCTTACTGTAAG
>UZAN01046908.1:0-10080 GCA_900618425.1 Echinostoma caproni
TATATATATATATATATATATATATATATATATATATATAATTCCGTTTGCGCTGTATGACTGTTGCCGCGATTCGACCAAATCAGACAACCTGATCGATTATTCTGTACAGTATAGATATCCATCACTCTGGACTGGTTCGATTTGTGTGCATTGATTGTCTCAGCTAATCATTTGTAGTAGTGAATAGTTAGTATATAGATGTGATTATCAAATACGTATACCACTTGATAGGCAGCAGTCAGTGCGAAACACGTCATGTGTTTCTAGGGGCATTTTGTTCAGTCATTCGCATACCGCTTATTGGCCTCCGAAAGCCTCATTATGGTCGGGGTGAGTGTCTCCGATCGTGACTGGTCACGATTCCATTACACCCCGCGAAAGGCTCCCATACGACCAAGCGTCTCAAATAGCCTCGCTGAATATGCCCTACTAACTATATTCTCGTGGCGGAGGTGTTTCCCACCAAAGTGAGAGGACGAAAAGTCAACGTACGGGGCTATAACCGGGTTGGTGGAGCACTGGTATTCCACCTAGGGGAGTTGGCCAAAAGCCCTGAATCCAAACCAGTCAAGAGGAGGCGTGCGAACCACACACACACATACACACCTTCGCGGTTGTGGCAGTGGTCACCGGTTCGATTGGGTATCGAGGTTTATTTGCACCTTGGACGTTTGGTCCCGTCCAAAGGGCTTAGAATCCGATCAACTGGACACCGGCGCCCAATGGAGTGCGGACTCTGAACTCCGTCCTTTTGTCTTGCAGGTCTGGCCATTTAGCCAAAGGCTTCGGGTGGGGACCCCGAGGTTATCTCCCTTCCTCGGTCAGGGCAACCGGGAAGTAATATGCCCACGCAACCTATGAACGCATTCTACCGATTTCTTTTTGTTCACTTGTTGTGGCACATTTGTCAGTTCTTTGTAATTGGTTACGTGTTGATAAAAAGTACTTCCTGTTGGCATGGGTAGCTTTGGCTTTCGTCACCTAGCTGTCGATACAGTGCCTAGTGTTCTGTTTCATCCCTGACCCGCACATTTTTCAGATTCCCGGATTCTATAACCAAACAATAGTTCATTGCATCAATAGAGTTTATCCCATCCCATTTTAGGTCTATTTCATAGCAATAGAAAACAGATTGTTTTAGGGGTTACTTCATTTTCTGTTATCGAAAACCATTTGATGCATTATTACAATGGGGATGAAACGTGGTGCTAGTCAACAGGTGTAGGCCATCAGTTAATTGTCTCGTTTTTCGTATCTTTATACTCCTATCACCCATCACTCTACTCTCCCGTTTATTGGTTGACAGTTTACGAGGTATCTCAGCTTCGCGTCCTAAAGATTGATTCTTCATTTGTTGCACATGAAACATGTGAAGGTTAACTGATTGCGATTATTAGCTCATTCCAATATAGTGCGCATCCGGACATGTGATTCATACGGATCATTTAATTGCCTAACACTGGTTTGTTTGACCAGTATATACTGTTCACTTTCATACACGCGAAGTTTTTCCTCCGTGGATGTTTCTTCATAAGAAGCTGCAAAGGCGCTAGCGTTCCCCCCTCCCTCTTCCATTTCGGACATTGTCGTAGTTGAGAGAGGTCATCGCGTCATCAGGAAGCAGCTCCTTTTTATCATGTGTTTTGCTGATGAAGCTTCTTTCACATAGTCTTGGTTGATAATATTCGCTGACCATGTCGTTGCTTTTGCAAACGTTTTAACATCGTCACGCGTTAGTCGCATAGATGAAATCCCCCTTGGATGCATAAAATTTGAATGGCTTCGTTGTTTCAGTTTTCTCTTCGCTTCCCACGTTACCGTGAGACGAAACTGAAGAAGTTGAAAGCCGCTTGCTACGCCTGTATACTCTGTGTAGTTCCTTATTCTGATATTTTCCTGTTTTTCTGCTCTTTGTATTTGTCTTCTGTGCTACGTGTCAGTTGATGACCGTATTTCAGGATCCGTTGTTTTGGTTTCTAACACTGTGGGCACACAATCACACAACCGTCTCACCGTTTTCGATGGATGTCTGGAAACTGCTTCAGTGTCACGTAGTGAACTCGATCTGACGGAAAGTGTAATCAACGAAGAAATACCACAGCCACAAACCATACTCCCAACTGCATCCGGTTCGAATTCAACAATGACAGGAACATCTTCAAATGTGTCCGGCCTGAGATGCCAGCGTTCACCGAATAAAGCGGAAGCTCCACCGGCAGCGATTGTGCGGCGAAGTGAAGTGAGCGTTTTGCTTTGACTTCCTGTTCTAGGCTAGGTTCGATTTGTAGCTATCAGGTCCAATTTAAATACTCTTCGAGATAACAGACACCCCCTGTCAATATCTGTTTTTCTCTCCTTTTAGGTGTGTTTTGAACATGCTAAATGGAGAATGACCGAGAGTGACGGTCAAATCGGCCTAGCCGATGTGGAATTACGTGGTTTTGTTTATGCCAAGACTCATCGCGAAGATGATTCCGGTTCCCACTGGCTCGAATTAGGTTGGATTCGTGTTTCCAATCTGGTACCGGATTGCTTTCAACGAGTATGTCATTTACTATCCACCACGATTTGGTTACTTCCGGTGCAGGAATTACTCTCTCGTACCAAAGGGTAAAGGGTCCTTTTGTGTTCGAGATTTGATCGAAATAGGGGATATTAACTGCGCTTTCCTAATTGAACTTAACTCCTTGAATTACTCTTCTCGTAACTGCCGAGTTCGCGTACTATAATTATGTATTGATACCTTCAGTCTTTTTCTTTTTTCCATTGAGCTAACGCACTCCCCCGAAAGATACGGCTGTGAATGGCTTCTATATCTACTCAACCAGTACATGATAACAATATTCTAATTATTTCCTTTCCTAAAGTTGTGTGTGCAAACTGGAACCACTGTCCGATTGGCACAGCATTTGAACGGCTGCATTTATTGACCAGTGGAATGAGTTATATAAAACGGCATAAGGCCTCCGGCCCAGATGAACTGTCCCCATCGGCGTTTAGGAATGGAGGCTTAGCGTTAGTCTTGGAGTTGACGAAACTCCTGGGCTCAATATGGGGAAAAGAACAGGTTTCAACTGAATGGTGTGAATCGGTCATCGTACCGATTTAGAAGAAAGCTGACAAATCCTCTTGTGAAAAACCACAGAGGAATTCGTCTAATCAACATCGTCTCTAAACTTCTCGCTGGCATCATACTCTGTCGATTGTCTGCCGCTGGTGAAGACTGAACACGTGAGCATCAGACTGTTTTTAGACCTGATCGAGGTTGTATCGACCACATATTCACTCTCCACCAAGTTCTCGAGCATCTACATTCTTTTCATAGACCAACGATCTCTGCCTTTCTCGATTTGAAGGCGGCCTTTGACTCAGTCGACTGCTCTTTACTTTGGCACTGCCTTTCCCTGAAGAGTGTGTCCGAGAAGTTCATATCAATATTACGATCCCTTTATACTCATAGCCAAAGTCGAGTCCAAGCTTACGGCACTTTTTCGCCCGAGTTCACCGCGGGAAGTAGCGTCCGTAACGATTGTCCTCTTTCTCCGTTTCTATTTAATTTTGTCATAGATTTAATTCTTGAAACAGCCTTATCCTTGTATCGAATTACTCCCAAACGGTAAACTGTCTGATCTAGAGAACGCAGACGACTGTGCTATGAAATGAAGATCCAGTTAATTTCAAACTTTTCTGTATAATTTGAGTGCTACTGTAGCCGTGTTCGGTATGCGTTTTGCACCTCCAAAGTGTAAAATGTTACTAACTCTAACTGCGGAAGTAATAGAGCAAGTGGATAAGTTTTTTACTTGAGCAGCTACATCTCACGCATGAAGTGTCAGCTCGCATACAGAAGGCTCGGTTGGCATTCGCCAACTTGAAACATCTGTGGCGTCGTCGCGACATCCGGCTGTCTGTGAAGGGTCGAGTGTATGCTGCGGCAGATCGGCCAGTTCTGCTATACGGAGCAGAAACTTGGCCATTAAGAAAACAGGATGAAAATATACTGTCGGTGTTTGAACACCGCTGTCTACGCAGCATTTCACGAATCTGGTGGGGCAGTCGGAAGAGCAATGCTGAGGTCATGCGTAGAGTTTTAGGCCAGCTCAACTGTGCCCGGCGTTCAAGACATCGCTGTTGATTGTGAATGGGCGATCCTTCAGCTTCGCAGATTGTTTCGCTCACACCCGAGGCTTTCTTACCGGTGACCCGAATGAGATGGAACAGCTTACGGGAATTGCCCATGGCAACAGCACGTTCCTTCTCTGATGCGCGTTGAGACCACCAAATCTCGCGGTCTCTGCGTAGGCTTCCATTAAGATCACGTCTCGTTACGAGTCGTGTCTCATTATGCTCACTGCCTGTAGGAATTGACCAATGTGCGTCAAGAAGGCGTAGAGACTCCGCAGAGATCCAGGGTGTCACGGCGCGGTGTGATAGACCAAAACTAACTAAATCAGCAGAATGCAGAGCATTCTCGATAAGCAACCAGTGCTGGTTAACATTATCGGGTGAGGTTGGTTCTAGCGTTTCGACTAGCGCGTTTTGGAAGACAGTTAGACAAGCTGGTTTGGACAGCTTATCACAGTCTACCGTCGTTTTATCGTGTGTTTAGAAGGCCCACCGAAGCACATTGACAGCTTGGCGCATACTAATGCTTGGTCGGATTCGAGGTGAGTGCTCCAGTACGATCGGCAGTCTTCAATGTAGCCCCGCCATTTGTGGCTTATCGCGATGTGGTCGATCTGCGTCCGACGCCGACTGAAGGAGGACGGACGCCAGGTGGCGTACCGGCAGTTGTAGCGTCTGAAGTTCGTACTGGCGAGGAACAGGCGGTGGTCAGAACAGAGAGCCAACAGCCGCTCCCCGTTTTCCGAGCGACAGGAATCTAGTCCAAAAGGACCTCCCAGGTGAGCCTCACTCGAAGTCAATCGGCCTACTCGAGCATTCATATCTCCTGCTAAAATCACGATATCAGCCCGGGTCGCTTTACGCAAGAGGTCGTGAAGATTGTGGAAAATGTCATCTTTGACTGCATCTGGGCTGCAGTTAGTTGGAGCGTACGCCGATATGACAAACAATTTTCGTCTATCGTGGCGATGGCTGCTTATCTTGTACGAACCTCTGAGTCTCACTACGTACAACCTACTGCCGACTGGGATCCAGTCCAGGAGGGCGGCTTTAGCTCTCTCACTGAGAGCCACGCCGACCCCAGCAAGACCGGAAACCACAGCCTCGGGGTCTCCAGAGAGGCGTAAGTGAAACTTCGCTGATGGGTTTGACAGGGACGTCAATCGGAGCTGGAGTCTTGAATGCGAGTTTCGTGGTTGCAACACATTATCGATTGCTAGGGGCTCGAGCGTACGAGCTAAACACGCCTGTTGTCCTATACGCATCAGAGTACGCTAGTTTGAAGGGGCATAGAGGGCGAAGATGGGCTTCAGCTGGTGGAGGATTCGGCGAGACTTGGATGCTAGTCGAGGTAGGACAAGATTGAACAGTGACAGAATTTCCGAGGCACTACTGTTGGTACGATCGTCTGAAGCCCCCTGAGAGAGATGGAGGAGTGTTGGGGAGGTAGAGGTGAGCTGGGGGGAGGCTGGGAGAACTAAAGGGTGTGTACGGTGTAGAATGTTTTGCGCAGGATGAGAAAGCATCAGAGTACATAGTCGTGAGAGCAAGGTTCATGGGTTATATGCGTTGAGGGCTATTGCACTACTCGGTCGCCCGGTCCAGAGTAGGCCTTGTTCGAGGATGCACTCTAGCCTTTGCGCAACCAAGCGCGGACTGCAAGGCAGTAGTAATTTCCCAGATGAGCCGGTGGCCAAACTTCGGTTCATTCGCCTCTTCTGGAAAACCTTGTCGAGCAAAGGATCCCGATAAGGAGCAATGGCCATATTTAGTGGCGGGTCACACTCGCCACGTCACAATGCTGTCCGCAGATAGTTGTGGTGTTGCCAGGAGGTAAGCCCACCACATCCACGAGCGTTTGCGCTGATTGTCCGCGACCGCTTATTCGGAGGGCTGAATTCTTCTTTATTCGCGGTTGGCCACGAGATGACGGCCGTTCTTTTACTCTCGACCCGGGGACGCGCTCCGTAGCATACAGCGCTGCTATCCGGGAACTGTCGCACCTCTAGTACCACAAACTCATTGTGCACAAACATTTGACGCATTCGAAGGGCTTATCTACAAGTGAGTATTGCACGAAATCAGACGGCACATGAATAAACAATGGTTAACCATGGGTACATGAGGTGGCACCCGATGTCATACGATTTAATTTGGTAGAGAAATGTGTGCATGGAGCACACAACGCACGGTGGTCAACAACGCGTTCGCAACTATACGTACTGCGGTTTGGGTTGAAATCGAATAAGTTCATTCATAGCCAATGCTTGGGTTTGTTAAAGTCTAATACCCACTTCACTTGACTGTTTGCAAATAGGAAACCCAGCTTTTGCTGCAAACAGGTATAATTGCAGTAAGCATCTTGAATCTCCACCATTGTGAAATTTGAACTCTGTGAAATAAGGTAAGTCATTGGCAACCTAACTTCTTACGACTTCACAGTAGGATAGGCATATTGTTGGATCAAAGAATAGTGAAACTGTCTTCGCCGTAAGCCAGTTGGTGAATTGAAACCATTTCGGTCGCTATGATCCGTAAATACCAGATGCCATGAAAGGAAATTCCAACTATCTAAACCAGAAATCCTCAGCAATCATGGCCTCGGACAACTAAAATGAGAACACAGCGACCGAGCAAACATGATGACAATACAGACAAGTAAACATACCAAAGGCGGTATCAGATGCGGTGCGGGCAGTTTAGCTGGATCGACCGGTTCATAATGTACATAGAACACTTGACAGGAACAGCGTGAAATCATACGTTGCAGTTGTATGGATGGCGTCGCCGTGAGAAGTGCACTGTGGGCATGACCCATAGAGGATTTTCCACCTATCCCGATCGGGATTGTCTGCTGGGCACCCGAGACTCGTACTGCCCCCATCGGTGCAGCTGTCACCGGAGTGACATAAGCTGCATTCACCACCCCACCTACTGACCGGCCACAGCCGACCACTTCAGGACGACCAGATAGGGCATCTTCGTCAGCTGACGGATTGAGATGAGCCCAATCGCTCACATCCGCCGTGGAGAGCCACTGATCGGCATAACTGGGTAACAACTAAATACGGAAAGTGAGAGACAGACAAGTAAGTGAAATAATGCAACAAATTTAACAGATTATTAAGCTATCCCTTTAGCCAGAGTGTGTCCCATATAAATTGCTCATTACACAACAATAAGTGGGTGGGTGTTATACTTGCTAGGTAATAGGATACCTTTGTGGGCGTTATAAAAAAGTTTGATCTGGTCGAAACCGTAAAATAAACAGAAAGGTGACAGCCGATTCTATAGGCAGTTTGATAGAGGCGGAACACATCGCATCATCCAGTAAAGAACAGGAACCCACATCATGTTTAGGTTGTCAACATCATAGTAATGAATCGATGGCGTTTCATTCCTTAAGAACAAGATCGAATTTGTCACATTGGCTTTACTTGGGCGGTTGGGGTCGACAAGTGAACGATGCCTCTGAATTTTTTTTCAGGCATCGAGGCGAAACAACTCGGAAAATAAATCAAACAGTTCTGTGATTCTATAGAATCACAGGACTGTTCGATTTATTTCCCGATCGTTCGAAGAACGGTATTTAAAATGGATTACAACAGAATCACAAACATCCAAGTAATTCCGATTCACGATCACAGTGATTGTTATCCTCGAGGAGGAAGGAATTTCATCGCACTATTCCGCATTCACTGTCGCTATTTATTTTGTTCAGTACTCTGTTGTATTGCAACCACTAGTACCAACAACTATGCATACATTAAAAACCCGGGAATAAAATGGATAAAAAAGTCGCATCTAAACAAAAGATCATCTATGTAAGTAAATCGTTTAGGGCCTTCTTCTCGTTAGTTGGAATACCAGCCAAATAGGGCAGTATTGAATAACGATAAATGGGATAACGATTAAGAGTCAAAAAAGATGTAGTATACGTAACGTAAAACTCCGATCTAAATGACTTTGGTAATGAGTCAATAACGTACTTATGTACACATCCAGATATGGTATTCTTCATGCAACAGTTCAACCTGTTTATTAGGCTTAGACAGCTGACTGAGAGCATGGGACAGTGACGACCAATATCAATTCTGCCCAATACTGTTAATTATTTTATTGACAGGAAGAGAATGTTTTCGATTTTAGAATATCAAGCTTGGATTATTCCATTAGATTGTTCTTGATGGTCTTGGGGGTGGGTTTCATTCCTTGGGAGATCGCTAATTCGACTGTGTAGCTCAGGGGTAAGGGTTTGAAGTCCAGAACCGAGTGTTCGCGGTTCGAGTACTAACGGGGACACAAAACGTACGCACTGCTGACGAGTCCCAAACAGGACGAAACAGCTGTCCATTGCTTTTGTTGGTTATCACAAACATTTCCGTCGCCTTTTTAATATTTCCGATATTTAAAAAGAACAATTAGTCGTCGAACGATAAGTAACGCAGTCTACTAATATAGGCTTGCGCATGAGAAGACCACCGTAGATTGCTCTATAGGATGACTCCTGGTGATGTGTGTTCTGGTAATGAGTACGGAAGTGGTGACTAGGGGTTCAAAGGGATACACAGACCAGTAAAACCTCAAAACGCATTTTCTATCACACACGCACTTTGTGTGGTGAGTCGCGTAGACCTGCTGTTTCAGCCTCGAAACGAACCACATAATGCTCCCGCTAGGTGAGGCGTGATATTCAACCGGACAATACCGATAACGAGTTCTCATCATCCTAGTTATCGTACGGCGAAATACGGCTAAGTAAATTTTGCTGCTCGACGCTCAACTCTCAATATACACAAGATAACTACGAATCTGTAAGGTGGACCTATTTTAAAGCAAATAAAAGGTCAGAAATTTACTGTGCATACACAAATTTCACACGGTAGCGAAAAAGCGCATTTGCGATGATTCATCTCAACACTAGTAGATCACGATTTACGTCGAAAATGACAAATGGGAAAAGAAATAATCACTATTCCAGTTCCATATTCAATTGTGGCTCATACTTTGATCGCCAAACAAGCAGATTGGTTCAGGTGATTAGGAGAGAGTGAAAGCATGTATGTGTCCTGTGTGGTGCTGGCCATGGAGGACCGAGTGTTTTACGCATTGTCTTGGAGAGCATGGGGGGTGATGTAGTCCGATTCCGATCGCCTCCACTTAGTAAGGTTTACCGCACATTTAAAAAATTCTTTGGTCGATTATGGGAAACGAGGTTTCGACAAACAAACCGCACAACAATGGCGTCATTGAGTTCTATTCTGATCCATATCTGAACGTCTCTAACCATCCGCAGCTATTATCCCTCGGACCCCAGTCTGAAAGCAAGCAGCGCGGACCGAAGTCAAAGTCGAGGCTATCGTGCTCGTCGGTGTCTACTCTCCCAATCAAGGAGGTGCAGTCATACGGAATGTAAAATCATCATATAGGGATAAGAACACGAAGCAGTTCCGCAGATAAAGTGAACTAGCTTAAACCATCAAACATGCTATCTGAAGCTAATAGCCTTGGTGAAATGGAGTCGTGAAAAGAAAATCACTCTCCAGAGTGAGGTCGATTGGATTGAATCGACTGAGGGAATCAGTAATGAAAGGGCTGGATACTTACGCAGACTAACGATTTTCGCAGTAGTCATGCAGTAGAGGTCAACAAAGTGTCGCCGTGGGAGACGTATATTCCAATCAAATCACCAACAACAGCATTAATTTTTCCCAATTTCCGTGCGTTTTATGGTCGCTTCCCCCATCCTACGATTCGTGTCATCACACATTTAATCAAGAAAATAAATTCAAGTTCATTTTTTTATTATGGGTAAATTACAAAGCTGATAGTTATTGAAACACCAGAGGATCTGTGCACACTGGGTTCGGTGGCTAGTACAATTAAATACCAGATTACAACGTTCAATCACCGGTGCTGAGAGGGTAAGTGTTTCAATGCTTCATCGAGCCG
>UZAN01046908.1:10848-27847 GCA_900618425.1 Echinostoma caproni
ACGATCTGAATCTTTGGGGCCCCAACCGGGGAGCCGGGAAACCCCAACGGATGCCAGATACGAGCACAATCTCTTTAAACCTCTGCGACACGTCATAGCCTGTTCACCCCGATGTTTCTTCCAGCCTGGACCGATGTCTGCGAGTAGTGCATGGTGCGGCAGACGGCGCTCAGGCATTCGTAGGACGTGCCCTAGCCACCTAAGACGATGCTATGAAATTATTTTACTCAAAGGAAGACTATTTGGCCCTAGCACCCACTGTCTGACTTCATCGTTATTCACGCGATGCTCCCACCATACGCGGGCGATGTTGCTCAGGCAGCGGTTGTCGAAGACTGATAGTCGCTGGACGTGATCTGCTCGGTGAGGCCAGGTCTCGCATCCATAGAGCAACATGGTGCGTACCGTTGCGCAATACACGCCCTTTCGTTGAAAGGATATGTCGCGCCGGCACCAGAGATGTCGCAAACGCTAATCTAGCTTTGATCACGCGCTGAGAGATCTCGCCCACACCTCCGCCAGCCATTATGCAACTCCGTATCTCCGCAAACAATTCCACAGCGCAGGGCGATCGATAGAGTCGAAGCCGTTCTAATGTCTAAAAACACGACAATGGTTTGGCGTCTGTATGCGTGGCGGTGTTCTAGTAGCGAACGAAGGATGAAGATTTGATCGATGCATCCATGGCGTGCACGAAACCCGGCCTGCTGTTCGCGGATTCGCTTCTCAAGGAATGGACATAACCTGCGTAATAAAACGGAAGCTAGCAGCTTCGGCGCTATTGGAGTCAGACTTATGCCCCTGTGGTTGGAATAGGTGTTGTGACAGCCCTTTTTGTAGACGGGTGTGACAATCGATTCTCCCCATGTGTGGGTACACTTTTCAGTTTCCCAGATCTTCGAAAACAGTCTCACAAATTCTCTTACGAGAGCTTCTCCACCATCTTTAAAGAGGGCGGGTGGCAGGCCGTACAATCAAGCTGCCTTGTGATGTTTCAGGGCTTGGAGTTCCTTTCGGATCTCCGCTTCTGTGGGCGGTCCCGTGGATAGTGGCCAGGGTGTACTCTCAAGAAAGCTCCTTGGGGCAGCCAGCGCAGGGGGGGGGGGAGGCTGGTTGAACTGCAATGTGAAGTGCTCCACCCAGCGTTCCAATCGTCGGTGAAGGCTGTTTATTAGCGTGCCGTCTACTTCGCAGGTTGTTTCACTAACGCACTGTCTTTTGGGGCCTCTAGCACGGATGAGCTAGAAAAGTTGCTGGGTGTTTCCACACCTAGCCGCTGACTCCATCTCCTTTACATGCTTCAGGGAGAGGCGATGTTCATTGTACTCGCGGTCTACCGGGATTGCCCGACGCACGTCGAGGAGTTCGAGAGAGTTGGAGGAGACCCAGTGATTTACAGCTCGGCGGGTTAGGCCGCAACTGCGTAAACCGGTTGAGTGCACTGCGTTTTGAATGGTTGTCCAGTGTTGATCTACGCTACTTCGTGGGGTGGTAGTTAGCCTTGCGGGCAACTCGTTTTGATAATCGGCTAGTACGACTGGGTCAGAGATCTTGACGACGTCGAGCTGTTTGCATCGCATCTTTTTGCGGCTACAGAGTCAGTCTGACTCCATGTCTGTGCCGATGAGAGGTTACGCCAGGTGGCGGGGTGACGCTTAGAATGTCTGAAGGAACAGGCCGTGTTCGGAGCATATGCTAAGAAGTCTATCCCCATTATCTGAACGACAGCTATCAAGGCCGTGACGGCCACCAAGGTGGGTCTCATCGGGTGATAGACGACCAACGCGCCTCCGGCCAGGATCACGATATCCGTCTTAGGTGTTTTCAGAAGAAGCTCATGTAGGTTGTGACAGAGGGCGTCCTTGACTGTATCCGGGCTACAGTCTAGTGGAGCGTAAGCAGAAACCACGAATAAGCATCGTTCATTTCGTTTCCGCTTTTTGACCTTACTTGAGCCTCTGAGTCTCACTGCTCATAGTCGGCTATGTATCTATATAGTACGCGATATACGAGGATCACGTCTCCCAGTAATCGACGGTATTCATATNTAGGCATCGTAGGTTTTAGATTGTAACCCTTTGATTATTTTGATTGCTGTTCTTTGCGGATATTCGAGTGGTCGGCATAAATAACTATTCGAAACCCAGCAGATTCCTAAACACACTCTCTGACCTTTTTTTACACAAATGCACAATGCTTCCTTAACATATCCCCAGAGGAGCAACCGCGTTTGCAAATAGGTCAACGGGATGTTTGGCAGCGATCAGTGAAGTTAACTTCACTGTATTATGCTGTACAATGATGATGATGATGATGATGATGATGATGATGATGATGATGATGATGATGATGATGATGAAGGGATCTTGTTGTGATTAGCGAAACTTGGTTGACTGCCGATATTCTGGACCCTGAATTGCACCCACCCAGAATGTCCCTGTTGGCGTCATCAGTGAATAATAATACCTTTTCTCCAAATACAGCTGATAGACCGTTTGTGAATGGTAGGGAAAGATACGGATCAAGTACGGATCCTTGTGGAACTTTAGAGAGAGCCTCAATCGTTACCGATAGAGAACCATTATCTCGAACCGATACGATACGTTGTGGAAAAAATGCATCAATCCAGTCAAGGAACAGTCCTCGAACACCGTACTTATGGAGCTTTTGCAGCAGTATACGGTGTTTAACTCTGTTAAAAGCTTTGGAGAAGTCTAAGTAGACTACGTCTACTGCCTGCCCTGCGTCGACTGATCTTGCCCACTCATTCCGTGCAAGCATCAGATTTGCGGCCAAAACCTTTTTCTTCTAAATTCGTGTTAGACCGGCGACAGCGTGAAATGCTCCATTATAGAATCAGCAACAATTGATTCCATTTTTTAACAGAACAAGAAGTGCAACTGGATGACAGTTAGTGTCCGCCACCTTTGTAACTGAGTCAAATGTTACTGTGTTTCCAGAACTTAGAAATCACAGTCTTGTCGAACATGCTTTGGTTGAAACGAACAATTATATCCGATACGAAGGAGATTGGGGTTATGCGAACACAAAGCGCTGGTAAAACTAACCAAACATTTGTGAAATGGCAATAGCAACAACCAAGCTTTGGTACTATGCGTATTACATCATTCACAGTCACTTCAAGGAACCAAATGAACAAAACTCGAACGAACGCCCTGGGAACGTTCGTAAGAGTAAGGTAAACGGATAAGAGCTGTAAGTGGGTACATTACCATAAACTGACTCACTTGACCAACTGTGGCAAAGTATTGCATGCCTTCCAGATGACCCACAAGAGATGATTTGGTCAACAATTGAGCGTCACGCCAGATAGGCGGATGGGCGAGAGCGTTCAATTTGGCTCGGGCAGCCGTCACAAGCACGTAGCCAGCCAGACTATGTGTCTTCAGAAGTAACTGATGTGCAGTGACAATTAAAAAGCGAAAATTGGACCGTGGAAAGGATATCAGTCAAAAATATTCATATAAATATATGGGTAATATAATAATAATAAACGAGTAACATTGTAGCGAGAAGGCGAGCTGGCTGGAAAAAACGTCTATTGATCCAATTCAAAAGCAAACGGTGTATGCGTTCGATTGATTGTATATATACAATCAATTCTCAACCGCGCGGCCGGATGATTCATGCCTCTTTCTGTGGGTCATTCCTTCTTGGTTTTCGTCCGCACTTGGCACTTGCGTTGCCTCTTCTTCCGCGTGCCGTTCCGACTGGTTTGACCCGATCGCGGTGCGAGATGCGTTGATCGACAGCTCCGATGTTGTGGCATTCGGTGGATCTCTTTCCCGTTATCTTTATCGTCAACATGTTCAATGGTAAACGTAAATTCCTGAAGACGATACGACCATCGCGCCAGTCTTCCTCTAGGGTCGCGCGCCGTCATCAATCACGTCAAGGATCTGTGGTCTGTCTTGATGTGGAACGTGTTCGCAATCAAATACATTCGCCATTTCTCCAATGCCCATACCATCGCCAGGCACTCCTTTTCAGTGGTCGAGTACTACCTTTCGGCGTCTGTGAGCAGGCGGCCGGCATATTCAATTACTACGGAAGGTTGTGACAGCACTGCTCCGATTCCAATATCGCTAGCATCGACCGCCGCAGTCAAGGTTTCAGCAGGGTTTGGTATTTTCAGACATCTCTCAGAAGCCGTAACTTTTTTTAGCTCTTGGAAGGCCGTCTCCAACCGTGGCGTCCATTCAAACTTCCTACCCGTTCTCAACAACTGGAACAAGGGGATAGCCTTTTCAGCGAAATGCGGCACAAATTTTGCATTCCAAAAACGATCGCCATTGGCGTTTGGACTTTGGGGAAGAAAAATTTCGAATCGTTTCAGTCTTCTCGGGCAACGGTTTAATTTTACCTCCGCCGACCATGTGACCCAAGCAGGTGATTGTGTCCCGGGCGATTTGGCATTTCTTTGCACTGAGTTTCAACCCTGCGTTTTTGATTCTCCCCAGCACCGCTCCCAGCCGACGCACGTGTTCCTCTGGTGTCTTCGAGAATACAACAATGTCTTCCCCGTACACTACAACACCATCCAAGTTTTCCAATATTTGTAACAACAGACGTCTGAACGTGGCTGGTGCATTGTACAATCCGAACGAATTCGTATTGCTGCCCGTTGACACAAAATGCAATTTTCTCTCTGTCCCTGGCTGCCACTGGTAGTTGCCAATACCCAGATCGCAAGTCAATTAGTGACAGTACCCGTGTAGAGTGGAGTTGTTCAAATAACTCACCCGTCAGTGGCATCGGAAAGGTGTCCTTTATGGTTACACAATTCAGTTCTCGAAAGTCGACACAAAATCTGTAGGAACCGTCAGATTTTCTAGTGAGCAGCACTGGTGACGAGTACGGGCTGGTACTTTTACGGATGATACCTTTTGACAGTATATCGCGTTCTTGTTTCTCCACCTCCGGCAGTATCCTATGAGGTATCCTTCGGTACACAGGTTTACACGCGGCTCTTGGCGTTAGTTCTATTTTGTGCTCCAACCAATCACAAAATCCATACTCGTCATCCGCAGTAGAAAACAATTCGGAATACTTCTCAATGTATTGCTTAACACATGAAATCGAACACTGCGGAACGGCCGATTTCCTCACAACGCTGACGAGAGAATGCATTTGTTTTCCTGAGTGTAATTCATGTGCTTGTGATTCCACGAGTGATTTACCTCCTACGAAATCGATCTTCGCACCCACGCACCTGAGCCGACCGACACCGATTATAACCCCCTTACACCTTCGATCAAGAACACCTCATGGTCACCCACCAATCCGCACATCAACACATTGTTTACCCAAGACTCTGAGTGGCATACCACCAACCGCACGTACGCTCACATTGCACGGCTTCATCGGAACCCCTTCCACCGGAGGCATAAGGGAAATCCCGGCACCCGTGTCAATAACAGCCATCGTTGACCGTACCAAAATGAAAACCTCGAGCCTTAGAACTCCCGGGCAGTGGGATGAGAAACACGGACGAATGTGCTGGTTTGGGCAAAAGCGGGTAGTGTCCTATACCGTGGCAACTGAAACACCGCTTTGTTCGAACTTGGGCCCTGAAACGTCTACTTCCTTGTGATCCGCCATTCAGTTCATCTTTCAGTCTTCTAATGTCTTCAAATATTTGTCCAATCTTATCTTCAGTTTCAGCAGCATCCACCCGAGCAACCATGTCATCATGTTGACAGGTTTGCGCAATCGAAATTAGGCCCACTCTATCATTTACTCTGCACGCCAGTCTCAGTTTTTTTTCACCTGTACCAGTATGCTTTGTATGAACCGGTCTTTGGGAAGCCTCTCCCGTGTTTCGTTATTCGCCTCCAGCAGGCTCAAGGAAATTTGTCGCTTTATGTTGCGGTGGTGCACCAAAGGGGCATCAGTCCGGTTGTACTCCGCAGCGTAAAACCGGTTCATCGCCTTCTCGCGGTCACCCTCCTTTGAAAATTCTGCCACCAATGCAGATTTCAAATTTTCAGTCTAGGGCTTGATTGCTTTCCGAATTCAAGTCGTAAGCGGCCCTCGCTCATCCGGTGAGCAGTGCGACCAACGCGGTGACCATGCGCGCACTCTCTCTCATGCCGTTGCACGATGCGATTAATTCAAAATCGCGAATCCACTTCTCCACATCTCCGTCTGCAAACTCGTTCGACCAGGGTAGCTTCATTGCGTTGTGCTGACTTGGGCGACGGCACCACTATAGCCAGAAGGCTGGGAAAAACGTCTATTGATCCAATTCAAAAGCAAACGGTGTATGCGTTCGACTAATTGTATATATACAATCAATTCTCAACCGCGCGGCCGGATGATTCATGCCTCTTTCTGTGGGTCATTCCTTCTTGGTTTTCGTCCGCACTTTGCACTTACGTTGCCTCTTCTTCCGCGTGCCACTCCGACTGGTTTGAATATGAGTGACCCCATAAAAGGTCACCGAAGGCAAACGACCAGTTTCGCAGGAGCGCATTTCCGGTAATAAATCATCTAGTTATATATATAATTGAGTTATTTAACGAATGACAATCAGACACATTTTTCGCAGCCAACAGTAGCTAACTCGCTAAATATAATATCAAATAGTTATTTTGATCGACAAATAGGCTGGTTGAGAGCAGCATGTCTGCAAAGTCTTAACCCTCCCCGTGTGGTGGATTAGTGATTAGTGAAGAATATATATATATATATATATATATCCTCGAATAGAGAAACGGAATGAGATCCAGAAGAATCCCAATGCTTTTTATCTAGTTTGATCATCAGTATCTGGCTAAACTGCCATTTACAAGAGCACTCAGTATAACAAAGTTTCACAAATACTCTTAAGTATGCAACCAACCCAAAGCTGTCACACACGCAAATACACACGAGTGTTGAATTGGCGATTCTTTCACACTGTGCAATGTGTTTGTATGCTCAAAATCAATCTGAAAATCAGTGAATAGCAGACCGGAAGTCTTTAATCGTCCAAACTATGGGGAGGTTCTCTGTTTACATTATTCAAGGGCAGCGAACGCAGATTTTTTTTAATTTTCGAACAGCGTGACTCTAGAATTCCGACAACCAAGGTCAACATTTTGATGCTTTGTAAGTTTCTTTGCAATAAAAATGAGAAATACCCTATTGTATACAACATCTGAAAATGCGCAAACCAATGAAGATAGTTGAAAAGGATTCTAGCGTGCATCGTCTCCGCATTAATTTCTTCTAATCCGAAATAGGGAGTGTAAAAATTGAATCATCCTAACCAGAAATGAAATCAGACTGGTGTTACCGGTGAACCTCATTCCGAATCTGCCAGTAATTCACACACCCTTTTGAAATATCATCTGTGAAAATACTCCGGAGGACAAGAAAGGCATCAAGGTGTAGGATTTTCCTAATATAGAACATCCAGTCGGATCTAACTGGACCACAGGTTGAACCAAACAGGCGATGAAAATGAGAGGCAATTTGAATGTCAGTCATGTGGATTGTTGCGCAGCATAGGCTATTGCCTGTCACCAGAAGGAGAGGGAAAACAATCAATCAAAAACAGGCACATGAGTTAATTGCATTGACAATCGAACCGTTATCAAATATCTGATGAATAATCATCGGGCAGTGGTGGCCAAGTGGTTAGGTCACCGAATCGTGACCTGGGGGTCCGGGGTTGGAACCGCTCCACCGTTACCTGCCTATCCTACTTCAGTATTTCCCAGACGGCCTTTGTATGGCCGCGGCCCCCTTCCTGAAAGTTAACTGTACATTTATATATTCAATAAATAAAAAAGTAAAAAAGATATTTTTAAAAAGTCACATCTATTAGGAACTACTTGGTGAGTAAATGGCCAATTTAACGTTCTTCACCCCGGGGAGCCAGGATAGTATAGACTACCGGGAAGGAGTACACGACAGAGTGGATAAACCCAGGCGATGAACTGAAAGGGCTACTGCACTTTCACAAAAGGAATTCCTAATTACACACCATCACATAATCTGAAAATCCTGACTAAAATAGAACAGAATAAAACGATGGGAGAACTAGGCAATTCACATCAGCGGCAAACGTATGACATAAACAAATCCTCATGCCGTTTTAATTATGCGAAGAGCATATTTTTAAAGTGTACGGAAAAAGTACGAAACGGTCATTGCGTACCTGACTGTTCACCAGTTCGACGTGCCAATTTCGAGCTATCACCGGGCTGGACGCACAAATATTCAAGCCTTGCAACTGACCCATCACATCAGTTTGTTTGGGTTCCTGTGAGCAAAAGCGACGGGAGAGAAAACAAATGAACCACATACGGCACCGATGGCCCAGGCGGTTTCCCAACAACTGACACGAAGTCAGCATCACACGAATCCACTGTTATCCTATCTACTTCCGAAGTTATCTGATACTGATAGCGACTAGTCAGAACGGATGCTTGCTTTAATAGGATCCCCTATCTTCAACTAAGAAGAACGCAATAATGTGTAAATTACGACGTGGGCTATCAGTGTCCATGATACAGGACTGATGCAAATTCAACCAATAACAGTTGACAGAATTTATTGCTTTCCACCTATTCGACAACCATCATGGTGCCAGTCGTGATTATTTACCATTTGTTCACAACCTTTTAACCTCGGAATCAATCAAAGTACTGATAAGTTTAAAGATAACCCTCTACAGTTGGAATGCACGTTTATCCAATCAAAAAGGGTGTTTTACAAACGGCCGAAACACTGCTGGTGAAACAACGCAGACAGAAGGCAGGTTGTTGATAATCGTAAGGAATAAGGAAGGGATCAGTCTCAATTGAAAACAGAATGAACGTATCAGTGTATCTGTACATGTAAATACATAAAACTTTGCCGACCGTAAAAAGTATGTATTAGGAAAGAGATACTTTCAAATGCTATGTGGTAAGTATGCTCCGGATTATGATACCCGTGGCTTTGGGGCACTTGCAAGATGTTCTTTCAACTATCCACTAAGCGGTTTTTGAGTACCATCATTAACTCGCTAGAAACTTCTTAAATTGGTCAGAAAAGCGGTCTATAAGACAGTGAGTGGGCAGGGAATCAGGTACTCGGGCGAAGGGTTAGTTGCATTAGCTCGGCCAGGTATAGACCTACCGTTAAAAACAAAGTCGGATTTAATCGCCGGATGCTTGTATCTTATTGTAATTAAATATTTTTCATGGAATGGGGCAAATGCCACCACAGATGGGAAAGAAAACCCCGGATTCCACTAAGTGGTATATATATATATATATATATATATATAACATTTAACACCAGTCTTTACAGATACGGCACCAAAATGACCAGGGGTTGAGAGAGAAGTACCGAAGCAAAACAAAGAGGAAAATAAATCAGTTTTATGTAGGGGACAACAACGCATTTGCTTATTTAAGGCATTCACCATTCATGTTTTTGTCTTCTTATTTTCAGATTGCAGACAGTAAAGGAGGCATAGAAGCCACTGATTTTCCTTTGATGCTATATCCCACAGTCTCCAGCGAACGATAATCCGATTCTTTGGGGCCCCAGCCGGAGAGCCCTAGCCGAAACACGATCTCTTCAACCCTCCACGCCACGTCTAGCTTATCTAACGCGCCCTCTTCCAGTTCGGACCTATTTCTGCAAATAGCGCACGCATTAGTAAGACGTGTCTCTGTGAACTCAGACGGTGCAGTAAAATGGTTTTGCTCGGTGGAAGATTATCTGACCTCATCGTTGTTCACGTGATGCTCCCATCATACGCGGGTGATGTTGCGCAGACAACGGTTGTGCAAAACGGACAATCGTTGGAAATGATCTGCTCATAGAGGCCAAGTTTCGCATCCGTAGAGCAAGACAGCGTGTACCGCTGCAGAATACACAATGCACATGCCACTGTTGTCCGGCAGCGCTTGGGGTCACCATACTTCTGATCTAGAGGTTGAGTCCAGATCCGACAAATGCGACACCCTTTCTCCTTTTTTTGTATTCTCAGGTAAAGCGTGACTGACATTGGTATACAGTCTTACCAACAGCTAAGTGCATATAAGCATTCAATAATTATCCTAGCATTTCAAACTTGATTTATATTGAGCATTTTGTTGCGGACAGAGCAAAGGAAGCTGGAACGTTCGGAAGCAAAATGTACAACCAGGCTGGGCCTCATCATCAGGAAGAATCGATCGACAGAACTTCAGTTAGTGAATCTGGGGACTGACAGGTAGGTCACAAGCATATGTTGCAATGGACAACCGGGTAGCATGATTAAGTACATAACCGTAAATTGTACGAAGAATGACAACGAAATACACCGTGCAGAAATCAAACGATGCAACTAGCTGCTGAACGCAATGATTCCTTCCAAATGGTATGAATGTATCTGAGATTTCGATCAAGTTCAGAAAGACTGAAGAAGTGGAGAGCAAGTAACAGCACCACGACAAAAAAACAAATGCAGTTAAACTAAATGTGCAAAAAAACTAGTGATTTTGGGAGCCTTACGGTTTAGGGCTGTCAACCACAGTATCCATTGTCACTAACTACTGAATAGCTTCATCACAGAATACATCACCCAAGAAACTTCAGATCAAAAATTGGTGATCAGCTCCCCCTGATCGATCTCCGTGTTCTCCCAGGTGCTGCTTAAATTCACAGAAATTATACGCGAGGAACGATGCGTAACATATGACCCAGTCAGCATTGTGCATGGTGGAGGGGTCTCAGTTAGTTGACACAAGTGCGGTTTCGTAGTGCGTGGATTATCACAGGATAGTCAAAAACGCCACACTTTGTTCATCGACAATGGAGTTAACCAAAGTGGGACTTTCGAAAACGGAATAATATGAATCGCAAACATACTAGCAATATTGAACAATATAATAACACAGGCCTAGAGTGCTCTTCTTGTTGGTAATTGCTTACCTCCTCGCAGTATGCGTAGAATCGAGCCGTGTCTACCTCATCCAATAGTTGTGCGAGCATCGGCACACGACCCAGACCGGGTAACCAGCTCCGATCGGATCGTGTTTGAGTATCAGATGCTTGGGGCGAGCCAATTAAATCAGGCTTCGTGTTCCGTTCGGGGTGTTGCTGGCGGTCAGCTGTGACAGAAGCAGCATCCGCTACAGACGCAATATCCAATGAGCCTTGGCTACCGGTTGCAGTAGCGATGGTTGGAGTACTGTTGACCTGATCTGTTCTGATGTCCGAATGGGACGTATTTCGACTGGACATGGATGTAGGCTCGTTAATTGTGGGGTCCATGGTACGCGAGGTCAAGTTCGAAGCAGTCGACGCAACACGATTATGCAAACCGAGTAGTCTGCTCGAATCCATTTCGAATTCGTGGGTGCGGAGCGGATAGCGAGATTGAGAAAAAAAAACATAACGGCATCGATTCTAAAGTGATGCCATCGGAAAACCTAGTATGATAAGAACTTTCCGGGAAACCTCTTATTGTAAGTAGTACTAAATACTCTGATGAGCTGCTAGTTTCGACGAATTCCAAAGCAAAAGCAATCAAATTTCTACGAATAAAAGACAGTTCAGGGTTTATCGAGAATAGATTAAATGGTAAATGTCTCATTCTCATTGGGAAAACAGCTGGATCGAGTTTATTAATTATGATTTATACGCAATGTACATCTGTATGCACCTAAATGAAGTGTCACGAACAGAACATCAGAGAGAATAGAATGAGACCGTCCAACTACTGAGATGTGAAAGCCGTTGCATCACTGAGTCTGCGCGAAAAGGGTGGACGTTTGCAGGTTCCCTGATCTAGCGATGAATTGGACTCACGTAAGCACATCGACTGTAACCAATTTTTTGCCCATCATACCCCCCCCCCCACGCCTGGAACATTATTGATCTACAAAGATTAATGGAGCTTTGCAGGTTACGGGAAAATAAACCTACCCGGATTGAACTGCTTCTGTTGGCTTTATTCGCCCGCCGGAATTGGCGTCCAAATGGAATGCCTGAGTGGCACGAGCGGATAAATTTCGCTTGAGTGACTGGGCATGCTGATACGTGTCCATGAGCATGTAGACCAGATCCCGTGTGTGTTCTGTCCAGCGCAATTTCATGTCACTAACTTCTAATCGATGTGTTGGGGTCAACTGGGGCACGGGCGATCGAAACGAAGAAAGGCGGAAGTAATCGATAGCATGTTGCATAGTGAGAGCATTAAGCACCAAGTTGATGAAGAAAAAATGAATCTCCATCACAATGTTAAAAGAACACAGTAAAAGTAGATCTTAGGCAGGATCAACTCTTCCAGTCCAATCACAAGATAATAGTCCATTGGGCAATTCAAATAAATCAAACTAAGTGTGAACGACAACCTATTCTCTACCAAATAAATCAATATTTCTTCTTCTAATACAGTCACCATTCTAGGTGAGATCTCGTTAATCAATGAACTATCCACCACTGCAGAACATCAAATCCCGACATAAGTATACGGAAAACCACTGTTTAGACATTGAGTAACCCATCCCTTCAGTGTACGTTTATTGACGAGCTGTTGGTGGTGCCTGACAACATACCGATACAGATGCGATGGGATCGGCATTCTGTTCGCTTTGCGCTGACAAACATTAGGGTAATGGAGAACACCATGTGCGTATAGCCATACATACAAACACTGATCCCGATATAAGTATTTTTAACGCCTATATGTGAATTCACAAAATATCACAATATATGGGATATACATAAGTTGTAAGGGTATACTACGTTCCGATTACTGAGAATGAAGAGGGTTTTTAAATTGAGGTTCTCACTTGAAGTTGTTGATTGGAAAACTAAACTCGCAGGGCGGAAGGACGCAGCTTAGAGTTCGTGATCCGTTAAGGGCCGATGTCCAGTTCACTCGACCATGTGCTTTCCGGGAGAATCTGAGGTCCCAGATATTTATTCACCTCGATGCTCAATCCAACCAGCTACTAAGGTGTAAGTGTTGTCTATAAGTCTCTTTAGGTCTCTCAGACTTCCCTAGATGAAATACCAGTGATTCACCGATCCTGCCTTACGTGTTTGCACTTCGCCCCCTCACCATGTAGAAACAATTAGTCTTAGTTTCTTCAGTAGAAGGTATTTGAAACGCTTGGTCGCATAGGAGCGTTTCACAAGATGCAAGAGAAAAGCTACGCGTCACAAAGTGAGACACCAAACTACGTCCATGTTGAGCTTTTCAGATCCTGATACCGTGATGCGAATGTTAACTGGCAACCATCCAATAATTGCATTCACCATCAAGAGGGAAAAACTATGACAGCATTTCAATCCCGGATACCCAAAGACCGAAGTAGATACGTGAATATAAAAGCCATGACTGAATTTAGGCCCCATATCTATGCTAATGAGAATGCCAGAAGTCAATCGAGGTAAAACTCTCTAAAACACTTTTGTTATCTGGACTTATTTATCATATCACGAATAATATGATTTCAGCTTACATGTATACCGACAACTATACTGCGAGCTACAACCGAACAACTAGGAAGCAGCATTCAAAGACGGGTAGACAAAATCATGATCAGTTGAGCCATGTGAACAGGGTTCAATTTCAACAGTTACAGAAGACAATACATAGTGAATGCTGACATGGAGTTCCGCATCACTTATCATAAGCGGTGCATCAAAACAGCTTTTGATCAACAGTCTATGCACGGTTGAAGCTATCGTAATTCGAATAGTGGTCCCCACTTCCACTGTGTGATCCAAAAACAGTTGAATTAAACCTTAGCCTTACCTGATCCACTGGCGGTGGGGAAGAAGACAGATACACAATAGGCGAAGCACCACATATCCACTGTTCAAAAATAGTACACCAATTGATTATCCTTTTATATGATTCAGAAGCAGATGGGAAATCGCCGACCAGCTGATAAGTCATGGAGGAAAACACTTTGTTTTCCCGATTGGGCTAAAACTTCAATTATGCTATTTGAAGGGTTATCGGGACATTTGCTTGCCGTCCGGACGATCTTGTTCAGTCATTGGTGTGTGGTTATTTTTTGAAACCATAGCTGTGCTCTAATAGCACTTATCTATGTGGATAAATTCAATCCACAAACAATAGGGGAGAGGGGACGAGCATGCACAATAGCAACCACTGCATTTACCTTCTCGTGTGTTAGTTGTGATGGGTCGTTCGAATTGACAGATTCCGGCGGCTCGGTATCGAGCAATGGGTTGGCCGAATCTTCGGCGCTGGATACACTGGCCGGACGGGACACTTTTTGTATGACTGAGGCACGAGGATCTGATGTTATCTGATTGGGACTGGCCACTGACGTTGGACGTGCTGCTGCTGCTGCCGCTGGCGGTGGCACACGGTGACCGGGAATGTGGACACGGACTGACGCGTCCGGAGGGAGTGGAGTTGGTGCGACTTGCTCATAGTGCAGCAAGGGCACGAGAATGAATTCCTCTGAAAGATCGGTTAAAGCTGTGCGACCGGGAACATCAACAGGTTTGGCGTCCTCCTGAAAGTGGAACAAAACAAGTGGTGCACAGGTGTTTTTATACACACCTTGATGGGATAACCACCAGATGTAGAAAGCCCCATAGTCACAAGAACCTGCTGTTCGATGATGGAAAACGGTCCTCAAGCCAAGGGACCACATCAAAGCCGTAAGGTTAGGTGTGTTGTTGAATCGGATGACAATCAAGCTATCTACCACCAGTGGGGTGGTGGAGATCGAACCCCGGACCATAGGGTCCAAAGCCCACCGATGAGAGCGACAAAAATACTGCGCCACCACCAACCTATGGTACGTCCCGTTGAACAAACGCATTGATACGACCTGTCTATACCTTTTCAACCTCAAGTGAATCCGTTGTAACTTCAAGTGAATCCAACCAATAGCAATTCATTGGAAACCCCACAAGATTATTGGTGTTTGGGCCGTCAAATGTCACCCATTGGGCCGGGGCTGTCCAAACTCCGTTCAGTCCGAATGAACTCACTTCCCCGTAAACAAACAAAAGTACATTTTTAGTGAGGTTGAATGTTTCAGGAGGGAGGTGGGTGGGTCGAGGTGGGCCGTTCTCCCCCCACACCCGTTCCACCCGGGAACGTTATGTTCGTGATCGTTGATCGAGTGTGCGTCACAGATACGAATGAACGAACCCGGAGTTAATTGACCTCTGTCGGTCCGGTAAGGAAGCGAATCACGTCAAGATGGATCGATTAGGTCGGTCAACATTCCCAGACGTGAATGTTGTATGAGTGGAGTCAGTCTAAGCCTACAATAACCCAATGAGTAAATTCTATTGAGGCCGAGTTTCTCTCCAATAAAACCGATTCCATTGAATCAAATGCGATTACTTACGCAATTCTAATGTTGAAATGCACACTTGACACGATATTTAACATGAATAAGATGATAACAATGGTATTGTTGAAAGAAGTAGGAGTATTTCATCTGAATAGTAAGATCGAATTCGAATCTATTCACTGGCTAGCAGAAATCGTATTTTTCTCTGTCATTCCCTGGCTGATTAATGCATTCAACCCACAATACCAATGGCAACAATCCATTACCTGCGATTTCTCCCTTCGCTACTCAGCTTTATCGCATAGGTTCTCATCTCTACTGGATCATTGTTCAACCCGTCGCATCTTTTCACATGCTGGTTATATTCGTGCGATCTTTATAGTTTAGTGAATGATACATGTGGTGATACGAATGAGTAACAGTTATCCATGATCCCGCAAGAGATGATAACCAGTACTGGGTGCTCCATGGGGTATTAAGTAGAGGTCCGTAAAATATTCAACCCACGGTTGTGTTAATACTGAATGTTGAATAAGGGAAGAGGTTCAGTGGCACCGCGGATGCCACTTTGAAGTATATCCGCAGTATGTGTTGCCACGAAAGATTGTGCAAACAAGCTACCTATGACAAAGTTAGAGAGCAGTGACATTTCTTCTACTCTGAACTGAGTTGGGCGCTGGTGTAGACATTTCACATTATTACTCAACTTCTCTGTAGTCACTAGTGTCTTCCGAATTATATTCATTCCACTCTAAACCCAGTTTGCAGTAAATAGTGCATTTTTTCACAGATATCTGCCAGTTTTTCATTTTAACGGATTAAAACGGTTGATTTGTTCGCACGACTACTGAAAACTCAAACTTCAGTCAAACTAAATCTGTTTTGTCATTTTTCATTTAGTCAATCTTGCAGTGATTAATAACTGCGAGATGTTTTTGGTCAGGAAAGTAAAATTCCAAAAAATATCCGGTCGAAAAAGTCAATTGTTTGGCGAGAATAGCCGAAAGAAAAAAATCGCAGCTGGGTGAGCCTCCGGCCCGAAACGATCGATCACTGTTTCACCACGGACGGTACGACGTTTCTGATTGGTCAGATAGCGTAATCAATCGGTTCGACGACTCTGATTGGTCAATTGATATCGAACGTTCAGAACGCACCGGACGCAATAAAAAACAACGAATGCCAACGCGTAAGGACGAAACCGAGCGATCAGCTTTCCTCACCAGATCTTCAATGGCAGCTGACTTTGGGCATACGCAATATGTAGCCTAGCCAATGAAGCCAGTCTGAATTTGATGGATTAGCAGGTTTATCCTTGATAAACACTCAAACACATGACGGCTTGCCTTCAGAATACTCGTTCGGTTCATCCAGCTCGGGCTACACTACGTAAACACCGATAATTGAAATACGTAAACGAAAAAATGGAATCGCTAACTAGAGTACTCTTGACGAACGCCATTACGGGTGACGAACCGCCTACTTAGTTCGTTGTTGTCCCTTACTCAGTAAGTTAGCTCAATGAAATTTACTCATTAGGATACTGAGGGTCTAAATTGAATCCGCTCATACAACTTTTCCACCATGGGATAGAACCAACTGGCTAATTGAGATGTGAAGTACAATAGTTAATACCAAAATGAAGCTTGGAATACTGAGGTTCCTTGAAAATTGCGTTACTCGAATGTGGTAAATAGATTGTGTCACGGGAT
>UZAN01046909.1:6675-18978 GCA_900618425.1 Echinostoma caproni
CTGACCAGGAGACTGACACGCATGGGTCCCGTTAAGCTCCCTGACTGGGGACCTGGGGATGATGGTCACCGATGGTTGGAGACATTGAGTGGTATCGATTTGCTCACAGGTGGTAGATTGTCTGACCTGGAGTGTGCAGGCGAGATTGTGCCGTTAAGTAACGATCCAGGTAAGTTGCAAGCTTTTCTGGATAGTTTGAGTGTCATGTTCGGTATGCGTTTTTGTACCTTCAAAGTGTAAAATGTTGCTACAGAATTGAGTTAGTTCAGCCCCCAACCTCATCCTGATGGTGGTAATAGTAGAGAAAGTAGACAAGTATTGTTATCGCGGCAGCTACACCTCACCCGGTGGACGTATCACAGATGAAGTGTCAGCTCGCATACAAAAGGTTCGGTTAGTATTCGCCAACTTAGGACATTTGTGCCGTCGCCCCAACATCCGGCTGTCCGTGAAGGATCGAGTGTATGTTGCGGGAGTTCGGTCAATTGTGCTATACGGCGCAGGAACTTGGTCATCAAGAATACAGAATAACGATAGACTTTCGGTGTGTGAACACCTCTGTCTACGCTGGATTTCACGAATCAGCCATACGAGCGATGCTGAGATTAGGAGTAGAGTTTTAGGTGATTGATGTTCGCCAAGGCAGGTAGTGTGTGGAATAAAGCCCAGGGTGGTCAAGCGAAGACTTGGAACGAGGGTATGAAAAAGCTAACGAGGAAAAGCAGTCACCTATGTCTGGTTAAACTCCGTGGTTGGGGACCTCGGGATGATCGTAACCGATGGCTGGAGTGTCATAAACAGTCGCGTTCACACATCTTCCCAATTTCTTCGCAACCTTAGTTCACTGAAATTCTCCGTTTTCTCTTCCACTCTACTTTCAACTTTCCTGTTTTCCTCCAACTGTTCATCCAAATAGACATCCAAAAGACAGCAACCAAAACGGGCGCACGAAGGTCTACGGTTTATGGTTAGACACGTTCTTTGAGTCGAGTTACTCGCACTTTTGTTTTGTAGATTACCTTTAGTTGGCTCATGGAATTTTTCGGGTTGAATTTACAGACAATCACCAACACATTTTCACAAATGATCTTGCAGGAGCTGATCAGTGTTCACCTCATCAAGTAATCACAACTGAACCCCTTAAATTAGTGAGATATTTCTTTGAAACCACGAAAATTTGTATACCCTCTCCACAGTGATTCGGCAATCCTTCTTACCATCTGCTTTATTGATCTACCTTTACACTCCAAACGCGCTCTCCTCCCTGCAAGTATACTGACAATGTCTTTGTATCTCATGTCACGCTGAGCTCTTGATAGTCAGAGTCTACCGGATTTCATCGGAGCATGGTCGATTGCTAACTTCCTCTGAGTTCACTCCCTCTACAGCACACTGAGTTTCCACGTGGCCATTTCGTGCCTCTGCCTCACTGAAACACCGTCAAGCTCATTCAAAAATGACCGGTCCTGCTTACCCCTGTCATCGGCAGCGTCTCGTTCGCATCCGAATTTGACCACATGTACCCATCCACTTGGGGTTGGATTAACTGATAATGCTGAGCGTTGAACTCGTGTGGATGAGGCGGAAATGACCTTTAGCGACTAAGAGATGACTCCAAATCAGAGTAGACGTATGTTGATACTTTCTCCCCATCGGGGTTACTCTTCCCGATTAGGATCTACCGGCCATATCAGTTTTCATCTGTCATCAGTTGTGCGCTTACGTCTCAGTCACGCCCTAACCCATGTTGTAGTCGCCAGAGTTTAACACAGCCCATCGTTGGACGTGTAACAATAAATAAACTCATAAGTTGGCAGCAACAAAGGGAGAAGAAAAACGTGCGACAAAGCGGGAGAGACACATGTGGGATTGTGGATGAACATGCCCGCCTGGGTACCACGTTCTAGTAGCCGAGATTGACAACAGTATCGATCCGAATGTGAAACTGGGTGCACGATCCTTCTATTCGCCCCAAATCTTTCGAAAAACGCATCGCGATGCGATTTTCCTGGTGTTATGGTTGGGTATTTTTTCCCCTTACATACCATTCGCATTCTATTTGGTTAGCAAAATCAAAATGCTTAAAGAAGGAAAACTTTAACTATTATCATGAAATCGTGTGGTCAAATTGAACGAATCAGGAAAAAACCGCACAAACACACACACACACTGTGATTTATGGTACGAGAGTGTTCTGAGGGGGGGGGTGAAATCACACCCGAAAATATGGGACTATATTTAAACGAAATCAACAGATAGACGTTTTTATTACACACCAGTATGTGATGAACAGTAGACGGGGTGGACCCCACATAGTCATGAAGACCTGCTGCTGTTCAGTGGCGGAAACCAGTACCTAAGTCTTGCGGGACTTGGAGTGTCGAGCTACGTAAGGCCCCGGGGCTATGTCAGGTGTAGCATAGAACTGGGTGACAGCAAAGCTGCCTACCACTAAAGTTGTTGGGTGACTGTGGTGGGGCTCAAACCTCGGATCGTAGGGTCCAAAACACTCTGGTGACAGCGATTAAACCACCGTGTCACCACCACAACTTAATGTAAACGCTAGATAAGCCCCTCCTGTTCCTCCGTCATTTTTCTTGGTTGGGCTCAAAAGTTCTTCCGTGGTTTGGTAACTATTGACCTTTAGGGTTGTCGAAATCATTCAATTATTTGATCTCGTTTTGATAAAATTCTTGCTAGAATACTTTTGTACAAAATCTTCTCAATCTCTTACTAGGGTCATAATTTTGTGGGTTTGGAAACTTTACAGCGTGAAATCCTTGCAACTATATTTATGCATACGTGAAATATGTTTTCAAATAATTGCATCGATTAGACAGACGCGGTAAATTTTTCATTAAGTCAACGTGGCATATGCACACACAAATCGATATTATTGGACTATCTGAGCTCCTCCTGCTCCACCAGTAACACACACTTAACTGGAATACGGCTGTTTTGTTCAGGTTGGAACATGTTCGCTTTTGTTAGAAAAAAATGCCAGTGAAAATAGAAGCGGACAATTTTATCGATCCACCTCATGTACTTGGCGTACACCGGATTGATAACAGTTCATTTGTGAGTATGGTAGTCTTGAGTCGTTGTGCATGACCCATTTTACACGCAAATGCCAGACTAGTCATTGCAGACCGGAACCCCACACTGTTGAGGATAAAGTTCGGCTGTGGTTTATATACACCTTAGACTTGGCTATGCTGCCTCATGACCCGTGGAAACGATCCGATCCCTAATCTTCCATGATTCTCGATAACCCGATAGGTATCAGGAACAACAACCAGTTAGTCAAAGGAAAGTATTTTGTTCCCTGAAAGTACCGGAGTTTAGCCTGACTACACTCGAGGGTATCTGAAAGCGAAAATGATTAGCAAGCGAAGGTGTAGCACTGAACTCACGCACCGTTTAAAGTGAAGTTACTTCACCGGAGGTGGCTGTGACTTAAACAAAGATAAAAGACCTATCTGAAGAAGCGGTCTCATGATATCGAAGATCCTGGAGGAATCTATACTACAACGGAGAAGAATGCACGAGCGAATGCTCCAAGCAACCAATGTCTGTAATCGTGCGGAAGCATACATACGGAACAGACAGACCAAAGATGGTGACAGCGCTCTAGCATGTTACATTGTCGGTCTGAAGCCACTACACACCTCTATCCGATGAAATTGGGTCTCAAATGGCAGTGAGTGATCACACCTCACAAGCCCGTCCGCACACGCACACACACACCCTGCATGATTTGTCTGTGTATCTGGTGCGGAAAGTCGACCATTCGGTTGTGAAGCTTTCGCTGCTTGTAAGAAACGAGTCCCAGTGGTCAATCTCGGCATAATTATTCATGCATACAATGTGTGCTATCTCTTGTTTCTTCCGACACATTCAGATTTCTCCATGCGGTAACGACGATGATGGATGGAGTCTGTTTTAAACTTCTTAAGCAAAACAGGCCTGTGGAAGAAGATAGAAAGGTACACGTAAGTTTAGTAAAACGTATTGACAGATGTGTTCATAGCTAGGGGTGGCGGTGGTGTGGGGTGCTTTGAACACTTGCTATGACCACTAACGGGTATTGCCAATTCAATAGCCACATGTAAAGCTGTTCTTTTGTAATGAATAAACAAATCTCATTCCCATGTGATTTGTTTTTGTTTATCAGGGGTCGCTCAACTAAGCGTACTGGTACCCGGCCTAATCGTCAGTTGTCGATAATTCTATCGGTTTACATGTACGAAATTACTATGACAAATCTGGCACACTGAAAGGAGACCCTAACTTTTTAAGTCAGAATTCGTAAAACGATGGTTTGCCACTGTTTTTACAGACATCATCAATGTGTTGGTACCATGACACATTGTGTACATGAGCTTCTATCATAACTTGTGGGTCGCATTATCTGTCCAATACGCCTAGTTTCCTTTCTGTTCACCCGCCATACTGATAGAAGGTAGTGATATTTGTTCTTCTTGGAACTGAGCTGAGTGTTAGAAGACGTGGGCAAATTCACACGTATTCTCAACTAGGCCGTAGTCACCGGCTTCCTCCTCTTCACGCTTTTTTTACCACTCTTGATCGATCCAGTTTCAAGAAAACGCAGTGAGCATTTTTTCTCACAAAATGATGTTAGGAGTGTATCGAAAAATCGATGCGCCATGTGTTGTTTTATTGTGAATGTTATAGTGTTAATGACACAGCGATGTCGGTAGAGAATTATATTCGCCGACGTTTCGGTTACCGTGGACAACCTTTCTCAAGGCAGGTTTTACAATCAAATCTCACCACTTTCTCACCGTTGAAGCGATCTGTTTTTCGCTTTGTCACTCCTACCTGTCCCGAAACGTTCACAGTCAGACCAAGTGTGTGATTTGTCATCGTCCGTTAAATCCCGCTTGCAATGACTGACACTATTGTGACCCGTTTCTGACATCCAGCGAAAGATGAACACACAACCGGGGCGAGAGAGGGGGGACGCTTTCCTCATCAGAAAGACACACCCACACAGAAACGAATCAGGATGCGGTGTGCGTTTTGTGGACGGGCTTGTCCGAGTTGTGATCATCCATTGCCATTTGCCACACACACACACAGTTTCGTCGGCTAAAAGTGCAACTGCACCGTAGCAGCTGAAAATTCTATACTCAGCAGCAGCCGTGTGTTTTCGTCTTAGTGAATCACCTGGTACACCTGATTCCCCCCAAGCTTTGACCAACATATACAGTCCTTTGGCCGCAACTCACAATCCTTTCGTTTCGATCCACAAAACCTCAGCCGCGATCTAGTGCTCTGCAATCACCACCACATAGTTCTTTGGCCTAAACATCGCTGTAATCGAGTCCGATTCAGATCAAAATGTTCAAGTCAAGTTGAGTCCAGTAAAAAAACGCTTAATTTATCCTAATGAATGGATTCTCAGCTTCTTGCACACCAGGATCATTTATCATCGCATTCTGTCACAAAGAAAAAGTGAAAAACAGCATCATGAATTCAAAGGAATGTGACGTAAAAGTTTGAAAATGGATATCAATTGCGTACGAAATTCAAAAAGTTTACTCTAACGGATGTCTTTTGAGCCAATAGTCTCGAAAGATATGGGATAACGGGCAAACGGTAGGTAGTGGTACAAATATACACAAGTTTATAACGACACCTAATTACGGCAGTGGATATGCATTGTTTAAGCGCTCTGTGTGTAATGGGTGAGTGATGTCTGATAGAATGTAGAGGCAGAAATTGTCGCAAGAAGTTAAATGTTTTTCCAGATATTCTGAAGTCAGTAAATGGAGTGTGGAAAGTAGTTATATTTTATCAAAGGTATTGATATTCCAAACGTTGAAGGTGTGCTGAGGTGTGGCGAGTGTATGCTATGCAGGTGACCACCGTAAATGAGATATAAGACCTCCGACCCAGGTGGGCTGTGTCCCTCCGTTTTTAAGAATGGTAGATCGGCCTAAATTTCGGAGTTGACGAAACTCCTGGACCCGATATGGGAGAGGGATCAAGTTCCAACGAAATGGTGTGAATAGGTGATCATACCGATTTACAAGAAAGATGGCAGGTCCTCTTGTAAAAACCCCGGAGGAATTAGTTTAATCTGATCGAGGCTGTATCGACCACATCTTCATTCTTCTCCAAACTCTGGAGCATCGACAATCTTTTCGTATACCCGCCATTTCTATCTTCCTCGATCTGAAAGCGGCTTTCGACTCAGTCGACTGATTCAAACTCTGATGCTGCCTTTCCCTGACGGGTGTGCCTGAGAATTTTATTTCAATATCGCAATCCCGTTATACTAATAGCCGAAGCTGAGTCCGAGATTACGGCGCTTTTTCGCCCCAGTTCACCACGGAAAGTGGTGTTCGATATGGTTGTCCTCTCTCTATCCGTTCCTATTCAATTTCGTGATAGATTTGATTCTTGAAACAGCTCTATCCTCGTGCGAGGATATTGGTATCGATTTACCTCCAGGTGGTAGACTATCTGATCTAGAGTATGCAGACGACATTGTGCTATTAAGTGCTACTAAGCGAAGATGCAGATAATTTGCAAGCTTTTCGGAATAGTTTGAGTGCTAGTGTAACCATTTTCGGTATGCGTTTTTCACCTTCGGTGTGTTAAATGTTACTACATGATTGGGTTGGTTCAGCACCCAGTTTCACCCTGACTGGGGAAGTGGTAGACAAATTTTGCTATCTGGGCAGCTATATCTCACCGGGCGGACGCATCACAGATGAAGTATCGGTGCGGGTGCAAAAGTCTCGGTTGGCATTTGCCAACTTGAGACATCTGTGGCGCCGTCGTGACATCCGGCTGTCTGTGAAGGGTCGAGTGTGCACTGCAGCAGTTCGGTCAGTGCTGTTATACGATGCAGAGACTTTGCCATTACGGTAAGAGGATGAAAATCGATTGTTGATGTTAGAACACCGTTGTCTGCGCCGCATTGTACGAGTATGGTTGGGAAACCGGACAAGAAATGCTGAAGTTAAGCCGAGAGTTTTAGGTGATCGCGGTCGTCCACTGGAACAAGTGATCGACCCGCATAGACTACGCTGTTTGGGACACGTGCTACGCATGTCCCCAGATAGGTTGCCACGACGAGCTTTGTTTGCCGAGGCAAGTAGCGGTTGGAAAAAGATCAAGGGTGTTCAAACGAAGTCCTGGCATAAGGGTATGAAAATCCTGACTAGGGGACTGAGTCACATAGGTCCCGGGTTCACTTTGTCTCTACTTACAGTACCGGCCGATTGTGGTGCACTAAAATATTTTCTTTGTGATCAAATGGAGTTTCATTATATTTATCAGCTATATTACTGCTTTAGGTACGGACAATAAGAATGACTCAAGAATTATCCCAAATTATTTCCATGAACCCTTGCCATCTCGGTTATTTGTTATGAGGCATTATTTTATCCGACATATCATCCATTATGGCAACTCTGTTGAATAACCAAATGAAATCCCTTCACAACCTGGAGAAATCGCATTGAATAAGGTTTCATAATAATAATCTATGTTTGACAGCTAACTCACTGAATTCGAGAAATACCATTTTTATCAAAGTCAACTTTCAAGTCAAGGTCATTTTTACGCATGGCTTTCAATATTCGTATTGTTGTCACCATAATGAAGCAAGCAGCTCAAAACCCAAAGTTCCGGTTATCTCGGTGAAGAAGATAAAAATAAAATTACTCAGGCACTCAAGCTGGGATTTTCTATATCAAATCTTTCCCAATGCTTTAACGTAAACTAAAACACAATTTACAGGATAATCCATGGAAAAACAACAACCAGAACAGTTTGTGGGGGCCGAAAACCGAGTGCATCCAAACAGGAAGATGAACTAATTCGTGTTACTCTGAAAAAACACATTGCATAAAATCGTTGTCGTCTATCCAACGGGAAGATCTTCCACATCATTCATACTCTCTGGTGCAAAGAAGAATGAAAAAGATTTAAGATGCGTCAGGTTTCAGCTGATGTCAGGCCAGCATTGAACGCGCAGCAAAGGCAGGCGCGTATTGATTTCGCCTGAGAATTCAAATCTCATTTTGGCGATCGGTTTATTTCGCTGACGAGTGCATGGTGTGTGATGAGCCTTGGAAGGCTCACAAAAAGTCATTTGTGGTGAGAATTTCCCAAAAGGACTTATTCCACTAAATGAAAGAGTTTCTCACCCGTCGAGATTACTTATCGAGGCAGAGATAAAACAGTTCAGAAAAGATGCGTGACTCTAAGGTCCAGTTCGTGCAACTTCCTCTTAAAGCCCGGATCTTAATGTGATTGAAAGTCTGCTTTCTGTTTTGAAGAGAGAGGTCAATGTGCTATACGTACATTGGACATTGGAGGCAAAAGTGCGCCGCGTAATGTAGCACAAAATAGAAAATGACTTCATAACAAAATTCGTGGATTCGATGCCGAAGAGACTCGGAAAAGTCCTAAAGGACAAAGGCAGACCAATCGACTATTAGTGTAAACAAACTTTACACCTTAATTATTATCAATGTTAATTTGTTGTAAATAAAAATAGTTTCATTCTCTTCAGTTACCTCTTAGCTCACCATGGTCTAGGTCAACCACTACTGACGAAATAGGAGTATCCGGTACATTTTGAACCATTCCATCTGCTGAGCATAAGCGAATCAGGAAAATCACTGATATAAAGACTCACCAAGGCTTGCCAAGTATTATTTTGAAAAAGAAATTTAATTCAGTATAAATGCTGTTGCCCATACGAACCAACAAGTGTTTCACAGGGACCCGTTGCTTCAGTTTCGAGTAGACCTGTATATGCGTCACTGCAACTACGGGTGAACTAGTATGTGAGATAGAATTAGTTTATCATCCATGTTTGTGTTTGTCCAGATCAATTTCGGTTTTAGAGGCAACGAGTCTGAGTCCAACAGCTGGGAATGTACGGTCTATAGAGCTGACCTCAACTTATGGCGCACATCATCGTAAACGTGGTCACCTTTGTAGACAAGCTTTATATAGAAGACCATTTTGCTAGCGTTTTCGGTTGGGTTCCCTTTTGGGGACTGGTCCACTACTGTGGACGGCTATCATGTCTAGAAACGCGACACATTTGTTCTCTTTTTCAATTGATGAACTAGATCAAGGGACTCAATGTGTTTCACATTCGGACCGTGATCATATGGACGCAAAGAACGAACCCTGTCGTCCCACCACCACAAAAGATCAATCCAGAATAGCTGTGTATGATGTGAACAAAGTTACCATACATTTCGGCATTATTAGGCGTCCCATATGCCGTGCTGTCAGAGCCACGAGTCGGAAAACAATTTTCAAACCTTCAGATGAAGTTCAATGAAGACGTGTAGACTTTTGGGATATATAGATATAGTCAACCCATCATTAGAACACATCCGCAGGGTACATCCGCCATCCGGACGTTCGGACGTTAAACCGTAGACAAATAAATGTGTATTATTACCACTGTGCCAATTCATTTTCGGTCCACGGGCCGCAACCGATCACCTCCCCCCCCCTCACTACGACCCTGGTCAAACCCACAGGAGCAAAACTTTTAATACATATCGGACTGACTTTCCTTGCGAGTAATGGTGATGGGATAATAATTACCATTGAGTTTAATGAATAAGTATTCCAGCTTGAACTATTTTGTCCATCCGTGTGATTCACTAATTTCCGTTTCACCTTTCCAGGATAAATCCCAATGTCTCTATGGCGACTAAAAATGGGATTCTGGTGTCGAATGCAAGATCGATCCGTTCGTAATGTAAAAATATGATGAAAGGGGTGAAATGGGTATAGGGAAGGAAGAGATTTAATTGACCAAACAAATGGGAATCATTTACTCTTTAATATCACATACAACTCACAGCAGCAGATTGCCCCTCGGCGGGGCGTGGGAGGGGGAGGGCTGTGCATTGATAATTTTTATTTCATTTCAAAATTCCTTTCCAGTCGAACGGATAGTCACACAGACAATCCTCCGACCCAGATCGATATCACTGTGACGAGCCCCGAACGCATGGAATGCCAAATCGAACGACTGCGTGTCAATTCGGCACATCAACGTAAATGTGATCAATTGTTGTGCAAAATGGTCAGTGCTCGAGAGTCCTTGTCCAAAAAAGTGAGTATGATGGGAAGTCATAGGTGAAAGCGCTTTGTTTTGCATCCGTTGTGACAGAGATTTATATTTTTTTCCGCCCGTCCAGATGTCCTCTCGGTAAATAGTTTGTCTATTGCTCCTGTGTCAAACTTGGAATGGCGCTAATTTTTAGCCGTTGAAAAACTGTCATACACTTGTTGTTGTTGTTGTCCGATTGGTCTTTCTGTCGCATATCAGTTAATCTAGATCCAGGTCATTATGCAATACAAATCGCATTTGCAACTCGGGGAGTGGATTTGAGACGAACAAGTTTCGAAGAATCATTGTGATGATTCCATATCAGGTGTTGTGTGCTACATGCGTCTGGACGCCAGGGTTGATTTTCAGTGTTTTTGAAACGGGCAGTATATTAATGACCGGACAAAATTTCCCAGAAGCATACGACCGGTTTCGCGGTCCTTGCCGCTCGTCAGGTATTCTTATACAGAATCATCGCAATGATTTGTTGAGACTTGTTCGTCTTAAATCCATTCCCCGAGTTACACATGAGGTATGCGTTGCACAATTCCCATCGAGAGTTCAAGTATAAGAATGACCTGACAGAAGATTACCGGATATGCGTACCGGAGGAGCACCAAGGACCGCGAAAACCATCGTACGCCTAAGGGAAATTTTGTCCAGTCAATAATAAACTGCTCATTTCAAAAGTAGATTCATCTTACTAACATTGAATTGCTGAAGACAACACAAATAATATTCCTGTTCATAACTTTAACGAATAAATTAAGAATTGAGTCATAATATCGGATAACCCCCACAGTAATCTAGCTAGAAAAGAAAATTACATGACGCGCTAGCACGAATATTGTAATTCTAATCGGTTTTTAACGATCCCTGTTTGTTGTAGTTGCCCCAGTTTGTTGTGTCCTTGAAACTTCTGCAGAATAGTGAGACGGAATCATGGGATTTTCGATCCTAACTATTCAAACGTGTTGTTTATACGAGCCACGGTGAATTATGGACTGTTTACGCAATAATAATGACCACTGGAATGAAATTGACAAACCTTACATTTCATTGTGTGAGGCGAACGGTTCTGGCTGGCTGACGTTACAAAAACTTCTTTTTCAGTAACTACACATGGAAGCATTGACGAACCGATAAACTCATGCATAACATCTAAAATGCAACCATTTGAATCGATCGCATGTACCATATCGAAAAAAATTACATAAACTATTACAAAAGCTTTCGAGATCGGTTTTTTTGCATCATATAAACCATCGCGTCTGTGTGAATCGCAATTCGATCGTGTCGTGCTTAAAGCCCCTCTTATTCGATTATCTGTCCCGTAGCTTGCCGAGTTGAATGTCCAAGATCCGGAGGAGGTGAAAACAGAATCGAAGCCGCCGGCAACGGAAACTGACAACTCGGCGGGGACGGAACCCAATGGGGACAAATCGGTACGTTTGATGAATGCTTGCGACAGACCTGTGTTTTCATTTCCTGACTTCGACAATACAATCAGCGTGCGGCAGTGATACATCCAAATCCACTACTGCCTATTTGCTACATATCTGTGTTGTGCTCGGATTTCTATGGTAGCGTCCTGTAAGTAGTATGTATACCTCTGGGTCCAATAGTACACACTGTCATAATGGTGGGAAAATGGACATTCCCGTTATGTATGGGGGTGACCGTGTCATCTCGATGAAACTGTTCTCAAGTCTGTACAATCCAATGGAAAAAATAACAACACACCTTTGACTCTCAGTTACTTGTGAGTAGTGAGTGGTATGGCGTAACTGATATTGATTTGAACTGACCATGCTGCTTCTCAGACTTCACCTCCACGCGCACAATCTTCAGTTCTTCCAGTCGACCACTGGATTCGAGTTTCGCTCTTATTGGAGCTCGTCAGTAGTGCATCATATCCACCGTCTCGAATTGGAACAGACAATCAACTGTGTCTGTGTTCGTGGCTGTTGGGCCAACAGTGCACTGACTGACTATCACTACAGTGGACCTCCGGAACAAACATGAATTGGCAATTCTGTGAAGCTCCGAAGATTGTCACAGTGGTAACACACAAACGCCTTCCATGCCCGATGAGTCAAAGCCCTGACGGCCCTACCGGACGGTGGATATGCACTACTGATGAGCTCTAATAAGGACAAACTAGGGTGATGAACAGC
>UZAN01046910.1:0-24471 GCA_900618425.1 Echinostoma caproni
TAGGATCATCGCGCTTTCGTCACCAGCGCACTGGTTTCGATCTGTGTTCGTGGTGTATGGGTGGAAGAATCAATTGTGATTGCGGTGTTGATGATCAGTTTGGGATCGCGGTAAGTGGAGAACTTATGCCAGTCACCTTTGTGCACACAGTTCTCTGTACCACTTTATCTTCACCAGTGTCACTTGTGTTACCTCTTCCTTTGGGTTTGCCTTACCGCACAGCCGATGCACGTTGCATTGAAACCAAAATTGGTAGTTTGGTTATCACTTGGTACTCGGTCCAAAGTGACTAACAATTCTTTTTTCTTTTCCTCCTGAACGATTGACGCCACTCTATTTATTTGACTTCTCGTCATCGGATTCGAATAACGGTACTTTACGCGATCCTTGAACATTGATCAAGTGATCATTGGTGGTTTTCGCATTCTTGTGAATAAATACCCCACACCCCAGATTGGTACGCGGTGATAGCGCTCAAATGAATAGTTTTGCTCCCTTTTGACGATAGTGTAGTTACGTTCACATGCAACATGAGAAAGGGAGCAATTAGGCAATATTTGCCCTGTAAGCATGAATCATGCTTGATGCACTGCTTATCTGCCTACCATTACCCTCATTCTCCAATCCTTCCAAGAGGAACCGGATCTCTACCAAAATCCAATGGTACATAACTGCTGGAATTATTCCGTACCAAACATTGCTGCCGTGCTTATTGTATATTCCACATTCGTCTGAATCCAGACTGTGCCAAACAAATCTTCGTTACAGTAGTCTTTATAAAAAAGAAAAACGTTCCTTGATTTGCATGTGGGTTGAATACTGCCAGGTTTCCCAGGTCAAGGCAGGTGACTTTTCTTGAAGAATTCACAACCGGAGACTTTGGCTAGCCAAACCCTGCCTCGCTAGGCAACGGGGCGATGTGTGGAAACCGCAATCCATTAGGGGCCGATATCCAGTTCATCGGATCATATGCCTTTCGGTCGGGGTCAAACGCCCAAGGTGACCATTGCCACAACAGAAAAGGTGTGGGTGTGGTTCGTGCGCCTCTTATTCGTTGGTTTGGAATCAAGGGTTTTGACCGTCTCCCTTAGGTGAACTACCAGTGGTCCACCAACCCGGTTATCGGCTTTTCGTCCTTTGGTGGGAAAACACCGCTCCACGAGAAGGCAGTGAGTAGGGAGCTAGTCGAGAGGCTTGGTCGTACGGAAGCATTTCGCGAGGTGCAACCCGAGACACCCACTCCCGACAGTACGAAAGATTTTGATTGTCATGGCAGTTACGATCAGACCTATCGAAGTGGGTTCTCGTATGCATCCCTTGAGGGACCATCTCCTTGAGAAACCTATGTGGGTTGGGGACCAAACCCGGTAATCATTACTGCAACGAGTTGGTTTGTATGTACACTTTTGCAGTGTTGCCGCAATAAACTCGTCTTATCTCTTATTCGTTCGTCGCAAACTAGTGCACGAGTCGCCTTCTGTCACTCGGTTGGTTGAGAGAACTTCGAGCGTCCGTTTTCAGATGTACTTCAAATCGTGAAAAATTCAGTTCCTCTCAGGAGTGGAGGATGGGACTCAGTGTATTATGGACAGATATGACTCAACTCTCCTTTTTCACGACCGACAGAAACACAACCGCAGAAAATCACTCAAGCCCAGGTGGGCTATTCATGCCAGTGTTACCATTGTGAATCGCGTAGAATCATGTCCCTTCTGGGCGTTGTATATCGCTCCGATGCGGCGGGTAGAATCGCACAATGCAGTCAACATCTACGGCGTTCTGCTATGTGGAGCAGAAACTTGTCCAGTAAGGAGGCGAGATAAAGATAGGCTGTCGGTGTTTGAACACCGCTGTCTACGCGGCATTGCACGAATCTGATGGGGCAGCCGGACGAGCAAAACTAAGGCTCGATGCAGAGTTTTGGGTAAACGCGGTTGCCCACTGGAGCAAGTAGTCAACCTCCATAAATAACGTTGGTTGTGGCATGTGTTACGCATGTCACCAAAAGGTTGTCACGGCAAGTGATGTTTGTCGAGGCAGGTAGTGGGTGGAATAAAGCCCAGGGTGGTCAAGCTAGGACTTGGCATGAGGGTGTGAAAGCTTTAACCAGGGGACTGGGTCACATAGGTCCCGTTAGGCTCTTGGGATGGTCTTACCCGATGGTTAGAGACACTAAGTGATATGGCTGGGTGTCGTAAATAGTGGCGTTCGTGCATTTTCTCAATTTCTCTGTATCATAAGTCCATTGAACTTCCCAATTTTCTCTTCGATCCTACCTTTAACCTTCCTATTTCCCTCCTATTGTTTACCCAAATGGGCAGCCAAAAGATAGCAACCAAAAGGGTCGCATGGAAGTTCATGCTTAATGCCTATTTAAACTGAAACTGAAATGTTCCTATCACTGCCAGGTGGCACCAACTTATCTATATGCCAGAACCACCATACAAACGGGCCATCAAGGGCGAGCAACATATGGGACCGAAAGATCATTGTGATAGAGCGTGAACCAATAAGGGGAAACTGCTGCGCCATTTTGGTGACACTACCAGTTTGAATGTATTTTTGTCGACCTTCATCCGTTCAATTGAATTTGGGTTCTAGCGTCTAAGCAAAGCAGGCAAATAGTCTACATATGATTCACGGGAATTCAGCAGACTTGGGAATAAACGCCAGCGAATAACTCAGTCCAAGCTAGATCAACGAGTGACAGCATACTGTACGGAGTAATAAACGAATTCTTCATGGGGGCCACGGCCGCACCAGCCATAGGGAACAAGCAGTGAATAATGCAGTCGTTATTTATCCGGGAGTGGTTATCAATGAGTAACATGTTCGCGATTAGGCGAATTGCGAATCAGGCGCGCAGTAGGCAGTCGAGGTGTCAGTATGCATGAGAGAAACGGGCAGCGCTACAGGTCGACGAGCTGTGCAAGATAAAGCAGTTAATGAGCAAGCACGCGTGCATGCGAAGGGTCAGATCACGAGTGAATGCGATCGACCGGAGAACGACAGAAACTCATGTGGTGGACAGACCCGAACTGATCACAGACAGTTACGTGAACACATGATCCAGAATTCAACTTCGTGCAGTGCGACTTAACGTTTAGATGGTGACCTATTAGAGTAAAGAAGGGAACTTTCCAGTTCGAACGAATGAAACAAGGATGAGGCCGAAACGAATTTAAGGCCGGTTGTAACCCAATAGCGACCTTAATCAAATATGGACTCACTGATCGTCACATAGCGATAGATCTGCATTGTACTCGGCTAAAACCTTGTGGAGATTCAACCATCAGATTCGCCTGATGATTGTAGGAGAGTAGAGAATGGGCAATACTGGAATTTGGATGCGTAGTCGAAAAGGCATAACGCACAGATATTTTCGTGTGGGGTGAACTAGAGCAACGCCTCATCATGTGTGCATCACTGTCCTTTGTGAACGATTCGAAATGTATCACTCGGACAAATAAAAGGAGGCTGCGGGCGTTCTGTTCCGGATTTAACAGACAACTGATCATGGCATTGCCTGTCGCACGATTTCTACACTGAATAGTTCTTAACGTGTTGTTGTGGGACTGGGTTACTGATGATAAGAGGCGATTTGGTGTTCACAAATGCTCCCTCTCCATCAAATGTGCAATAATCGAACTTGAGATAACCTCTGTTGTCTGTGTATTTAAGCCACAGGCAGTGATGGTCCCTGATGCTTTGTGATTGAAGTTTTGTTGTAGAAGCTACAGAAGCGGTACCACAAGTGCAGTTGAACTGGTTATCAAGCGTTACTGTGGTCAAAATCGGATATCAGATAACTGGGGCTGTCGAGTTTGGCAGCACTGAACGTTGTTCTAACTAATGAAAAAGCAGTTTCTCTTTATTTAAGAGATATTCGATTTTAGTGAGGGGCGGAGAACTGTAGGAAGTTCAAGATGACATAAAAAAGCGGAAATGATCAATGATGAAATATCTTTTGTTTTTTGTTGGTCGGTGAAGCACTTTAGACTGGTCAAATCAATCTCATTGTCGAAGTCTTTCGTTGCTGGAATTCCAGATCCATTCCTGTTTTTAAACCTGTAGACACATTAGGATTGTTGTAGGACATTTTATGTCGCTAAAATGTATAATGACTTAGCACTTCATAGTGAACTTTTCCGTGTAGCTATTCCTAATTCGAGAATATTGGTAGTGCCAGTGATCATGCAATGATACAGTTCGTTTCGATGAACTGAGTTTTTGGTCAGCCAAAAGCTGTCTGTAGGCATGCGGAATTGAGGTTGTAATTGGTCGATGGCGGCGGTAATGAGATTCGAACGGCCTCCGGGTCTATGTGATATAGCGATCTGCCTGGCTACCGCCACCAGTGTCTCTCTGTGTCCATTAGTAAGTGAAAGTTTGATTGATGTTTTCTTGTTTTTTTAATGATCATTCAAACCTTTTCCGTCATCCATACGTTGAGGTTGCTTTTAGTTCCTTCATCAAAATGATATTAGCTGCTCGCATACAGCATAGATGGAAAACTTGTTCGAACTGTGGCAGAGTGATATTTGATTAAGTGCAACTGAGCCATCACCTGTTTTTTCCCAATCCCAGTGATTCCGGTATGTCAGCCAGCGTCGCCGTAGTCGCTGCTTACTTGATGTCACTTTACCGATTGAATTGTCGGTCGGCTTTGGGTGTTGTACAGGGACTCCGTCATGCGGCCAACCCAGTAGCTTCGTTACAAGACCAGTTGGAACGGTTCGAAAGTTCCGGAGGATTGGCTGACAACTCCGTGATCTCCTCGTCTTCACCCAACAATCCTTCACGAGATCCACTCAGACCCGAGACTCTACGAGTCACCTCTCCGCACAATGTGGAAACAGAACATGCGCGACTGATGGACAAATTCGGTCAGTGGCCTCGTCTAGATGTGAGTTTCTCATGGGTTGGAGATGTTCGTTTTCATTTTATGGGAAGACAGCATCAAGCGATTTACCTATGAAGTTACTAACTATGGACGGTTGGCACAACGCTCCCAACTCGAAACCCTGTTTATCGGAGTTCAAGCCGTCAAAACCATTACTTAGATTTTATCCCTGCAACGATGAAATGGCTGTGGAATGCCTACTTGAGGTTACGCTCTTTTCTTCTTAATGTCCTTCATACAATAAACTCCTATACACCTAAAAACCCCACAATCGCGTCTTGTTTGAAGCTCGATTGGTGATGCTGCTTAGTTTTTCTGCGCCACTCGTCTCAAGAAAGTATTAGCTCTCTACCATCACAATGATATGATGAATCTATTTTACAGAACACTCAGTAGCCATTTCCGGTTGGGATACCGCAGATGACCATCACTATGGTTCACTCGGTTTCGCTGGTACGGCACGAAATGCGGATGATCCGCTTTGACTAAGCATTCCGTTCACAGTTGCTTTCGTTTTTTTATTTTCCAGGAAGACCTCCAGACCATTCGACAGGCGCTAGACTCTTACAAAACTCTATCGGGTTCCGGTTTCTATTTGTACGATGATCCGAACGATGCAACTGGAGCCACACAAGAGGTCAAACATTTGAATGAGCGTGGTGATATGGCCTCCTCGAAAGAGGCAGCGGAAGAACTCGCCCAACCTGTTTGCACCGCAGCAGGTAGGTATGCCATACGCCTTTCCCTGATATTGACATTAGGTAAAGGGCGTTCTGGGGCTTTAATTCGTTTGCTTGTGTCGTATTAACCACTGGTACAAATAAATTCGCCGATCTTTTTTTCTTGTGTAGTCCCTAGATCAGAAGTGGGACACAATTACAACAGAGCTGGCCAACAAATACTTCCAGGCTAGTGAATCTGGGGCAGTCGGCATACTCCCGTTGTTATAATTCCAAAAGGCGGTGCTGGTCGAGGATATTCCTTTATTGCGGATTACAGACGGGAGGTCAGTAATTTTGCATGCATAACACAAAAACCTAATCAGAGATGTGCCATCGCAATTCTTTCCGACACACAGGGTAATATATAGAACGGTCAGTAGTTATTCTTCCAAACATCACTTGATCCCTGATAGTCTTACTATACTTTTGATCACCGAAAGTTACCTACTATTCACAAATGAGTAGTATCTCAGGACACTGTGACACTCGACCGTGCTCACGAAACGCATTCGATGCACATTCTGTTATTGATTTGCTCCCAGGCGATAGGCTGTCTGATCTGGAGTTGGCAGACTACACTGTTAGAACAGAGAGAAGACAAATACTGCGAGATGTTAACATTTCTTTTAATCCCTTCGGTCGCTACAACGTAAAAAAATCTGGTATTTATACAAGCAAGTTTTGATAACTACAGTGGTAAAACGAACAATAGTCAGGGAAGCGGGGGAGAGGGTGGGGTGGGAAATCAAGTCTATGGCAGTCTGACTGATTGTGTAAGAAACTTTTGTGCACACACGACTGGGTTACGTAACTTGATTAGCACCGCTTCGCTAAACGCCAAAATCCTGGTATTCAAGTCACGTAATAACAGCTTGAACGACATTTGTGGGTCAACGATGTGTCCAGTTGCAATGAGATGTTTGTTTCCACCGCGCCAGGAATATATGTTCCTTTGACACTGTCCAAGAGGAGGAGGCTTTTCTGCGAAGGACGAAACTGGATAACGGCTATCCAGAGAAATTTATTGATGTGCACAGCAGACGAAAGACACCGGTTGATCTCGCCTGCACAGTACCAAAGAAGAGCGTCTCCCGCAGATTCGCCTTTGGAGGTGATCATATAATGAACGACTTGCGTCAAAAGCTCAAGGTGGCTCTGTGCCGAACGTTTCCTGCCGCACAGCTTCGATTGATACGTATACCCAAGGATTTCGTTTAGACAATCGAAAACAGAACCAGCCGAACAATGCTGCTTCACATACCGTCTACCAGTTCACCTGCAGTTGCGGTGACACTTACATCGGCAGAACGAATCGGCCCCTGGCACAGCGGATGTCTGAACACATTCCCAAATGGTTGGTACAATCGATGACACAACAAAGTCTCAGAGGTCAAACCGATAAGAGAAATCCAGGGTCATCCATCGCAAAATACCTCATTGCAACTGGACACATCGTTGACCCACAAATGTCGTTCAAGCTGTTATTACGTGACTTGAATACCAGGATTTTGGCGTTTAGCGAAGCGGTGCTAATCAAGTTACGTAACCCAGTCGTGTGTGCACAAAAGTTCCTTACACAATCAGTCAGACTGCCATAGACTTGATTTCCCACCCCACCCTCTCCCCCGCTTCCCTGACTATTGTTCGTTTTACCACTGTAGTTATCAAAACTTGCTTGTATAAATACCAGATTTTTTTACGTTGTAGCGACCGAAGGGATTAAAAGAAATGTTAACATCTCGCAGTATTTGTCTTCTCTCTGTTCTAACGAATTGGATAAACGGGACCCAATGTTCAAGACTACACTGTGCTACTGAGTGAAGGTCCAGGCTAGTGTAGCCATGTTTGGTATGCACTTTGCACCTTCACAGTGTAAAATGCTGTTACAGGATTGGGTTGGTCCAGCCTCTAACTGGAGAAGTAGTTGAGAAAGTAGGAAAAGTTTATTTTTACAGCTACATCTCACCCGGCGGACGCGTCACAGTTAAAGTGTTGACACGTATAGAGAAGACCCGATCGGCATCTGCCAACTTGAGACATTTGTGGCGCCGTCGCGATATCTGGCTGTCTGTGAAGGGTTTCGTGTATGCTGCAGCAGTTCTGCTATGCAGCTCAGAAACTTGGCCAGTAGGAAAACGGGATGGAGATGAACCGTTGGTACTTCAGCACCGCTGACTACACAGTGTCGCATATATGTGGTGGAGAAACCGGATGAATAATACTACGGTTAAGCGCAGGGTTTTAGGTGATCCTGATCGGCCATTAGCGCTAGTGGTCGATCTCCATAGATTGGACTGGTTGGGGCATGTGTTGCGCATGTTACTAACTACGTTGTCGTGGAATGGGATGTTTGCGGAGGCAGGTATTAGATGGAAGAGTCAAGGGCAGTCAAACAAAGACCTAGTATGAAGGTATGAGAACCCTGACCAGGAGACTTGCTCACATAGGTCTCTTTAGGCTTCCTGGGTGGGTACCTCCGCATCATCGTAACCGGTTCCTATAGATGGGTTCGCAAACAATGGTGCTCGTGCATCTGGTCATCATCCTTGCAACCTTAGTCTCTATAGTTCCTGTCTTCCCGTCGACTCTGCTCTAAACATTCCAATATTCCTGCTCTTGCGTCCAAATAAACAGTCCTGAAACAACCAAAAGCGCGTGGTTAGTGGTTGCGAAAATGTGAACTGATACCCAAGTGGGAATGCATTTGTTCTATACGGTAAGCTTTCGTGGGCGTTCTTTGTAATAAGTCTGTTTTCGACATCTCTTCTATTTGCTAGGCGTGAAAACAAATCACTTTTCGGAAAACGCAGCAGCACACAATAACTCGTCTGGACGAGATGATGAAGGTCTGTTCAACGCGGAGCCGTTATTTGATGATCCAGCTACTAGGCCCGAACCAGCTGATACTCGGCCAACCACGAACGGAAACGGTATTCATGTGGTAAGTAATTCCCTCACGGAGGATTTTTCTTGTGTGCTGTTTACGGATGATAGTGAAGACGGAGACCACACATGTATTTCATCATTTGGTTTCCACTCGACTACAGGCCCTGTTCGAAAACATGCGTGAGTGAGGAAACAATAACGAAACATCAAGTGATACGATTAGTTAAGGTATCCAGTTCATGGTTTAAAAAGGGGTCATAGTTCAGCAGGTGAACGTGAATTCAGTTATTTCACGTACTGCATGCGTACATTGGCACTCATGGCGAACCAGGTACAAGAATGGATAACAGTGAATCGGAAAAATGAACACGTTAATCAGACCATCCGCAGAACAGCATAGGATAATAGAGGGTCATAAGTCACGTGCACATCTACAGTCAACCCCGAGGAATGGAGATGGCGAGTGCGTTCCTATTTGATTAGGGAAAGTGAGCAGGTGCTAGAGCGTAACTGCTTTTAACCCATAACGATCTATTATCTCTGTTGGGGCAATGGAGTTAAATACAAGGGTAATTGCTAGTTCGTTTCAAAATTTCTTTGATCAATCTGTTGACCCCGATTCTCACGCCCGGCTTGGGCCTGAGCACCCTTCCGCCCATTAACTGCCTTGGCTATTATTGCATAACAAGTGCATTTCCCTTCTGTGATGTTTCTCGTACCATCAGTAACAAGACCCAAAAGGGGCTTATTGGTATGTAATCGCTGTATATGTCGTATCCAGTGCTTACCTCCATGACCCTGAGAGTGAATTCGGGATCGCTCTTCACGGCCACAAACCCAATCATGCATGAATGGTCACTCCAACAAATGAACACGGGTCGGAGCGATTCGTGGGTCAAAAAAGCCCACTGCACCTGTTCCAATCAAGCTTCAACCAAAAGCTGCAATCCGTTGGCCAGAACCCGCAGTCCTTTAGCCTCGGAGCGCAATCTCTGGTTATGCCGCTCTAGGCGAGTCAGATCGAAAAGTATGCTAATATTCTGCACTCAGCGATTGTTGAAACATTTGATTGTCTACAACTGTTGATTCCGATTCCTAAAAGGAAGCAAATAACACTTAAAAACGGTCGAGTTATGTGTTTGAACATGCTTTGCGGACTTCTGTGGGGATACCCTCTTCTCCGAGAGCTTTTTTTTGTTTGCTCTTCTAAGCGTTCGTCGTTGTGGTGTTTTTGCCTTAACTGGGTCAATAATCTCCTATTTTATGCTTACGTATTATTTAGAATAGAATTGCTACTGGATTGTTCTGACGATTTGAAATCACTCACTCTGCACGAAAAGATCGTATGCGATAGTAGACGGGAATCGCGACTGCAACTGCATGATTTCAATGTCCATTTTCCATTCTTCTTTCACTGTTCTAGCATATCATAGACTTATTCAAGTTAATACTGCTTCCTTGAAATTAACTGGCCCGAATTGCTAGACTGTTTCCTCCCTTGAGTGTTTTTCCTGCTTTCAGATCAAACCGATATGAAGAACGGATTGTCGTTTGTTTCCATGTTATTGTAACGGGACATGAGTTGCTTCAGTTATTTTTTCCGTCTCATGTTTTTCCCTTCCTCATAGGAGCACCCACCGTTATCCGATCGTGAGAACACCGATGACGGTCTCGAGATCGGTCTCGAATTGGACGAGAACGCGGAAGCGGACGAGGATGATGACGAAGTCCCTGGAGCGATCGTCATGCCGTTNAGCAGTATACGGCATGGAGTAGCAGCCAGTTATCATCACGCCGGTCTGTCCAACCGCAGTTCCTATCGGAATCAGATGGGTTTTAGCTTGGTCAATGGTGATCAGTATCACACAAACGTGGGCTCCGTAAAGCGGTCTATTTACCAGCCATCAGTGGAGATCCCAAGGTCCCAGCCAATTAACACCACCGACCCACGCTTATCTACAACCGTTCCGGTTCACAGGACATTCACTTAGTCCATTCATAAACCGACTGTTTGCGCCTTCCCTACCTTTTATTAGTCAAATATAGTACAACCGTTTCAGTTATCTACCACGCGCTTTCCTCGTGCTTTCGATCCCTTCTCCACCTCCTCTAATTCCTTTTTTCTTTTCATATTCTCCGAATCTCCCGGTTCATTGTATGGCCCCCTCTACACCTTCCTCGCCGATTTTCCACAACCTTTCTTGTACATGGTACACGGTGACTACCTGCACTCATGTCTATCCCGTTTCGCTCGTTTTGTGGTCTTTGATGCACACACTTTGTTTTTTGCTCTTCAGAACTCTTTATTCACTTCTTCCCAAAACAAATAACAATAAATTAAACGCAATGCTATGGTGCGTGTGTGTGTATCGTTTTTGCCCCCACCCCGGTTACTGCCCTTGATACATATTCGAACAGGGCTAAAATGCTTGCCTGCCCAAATCACGTATTTCTCACTATCCCATGTTTGAGCCCATCCCTGTCTTATTCCCAACATGCCAATCGTCTCACCAGAAACCGAGAAGAAGACGAAATCTCATCATTCGGTGCGCCATGATTGTATTGCGTACCTAAGCATGTGCTTATTTGTGTGCTCGTCGCCACGTCCGCATTTTGGAATGCATCGCACTGTCGACCGCTTTGTCCTTTAAGATGGTTCCCACCGATCCCGTTGTTGAGCTTCTCTGGTTTGGTTTCTGGGGGAGGATATTTCAGTTCACGTGCGGTTTGGGAGTGAAGGAGAGTTAGCCTATTCGTCAGATAACAGACTATTGAACAAGTGAATATCTTTTGCTGAAATCCCTTCCGGAAAATGGCACTGGAAGCTAGTTCTGTCGTCATCACATTGGGGGTCAGTTAGCTGTCTTCTGACAGCTATCTCATTGAGCATAACCCGTTCAAGTTTACAATCAGAAGTATGAATCTCTTCTCTGGTTTGTGGTAGTCATTTAATCTCTTCTTTCGGCAGTGAAGGATACTGAGACTTTCAAGTCTGAAAGTTTAAGAGGATGATTTACAAACTTTAGTAATGATATTTTCAACACGGACCATAGACCATAGAGAACCCGACTAGATAGTAAACATGTGGTCTAAATGATAGTTTAATCAGAAATAGAGATAGACGAAAAGCTGTGAAAAATTGTTTGGTACCGAGAGCCCGATTCAAGGTTAAACTGAGTCTCAACACAACCAACCAGTGATGGGAATATAGACTGGTCTTAGGGATTTGTCAAACCATCCTGGGGAGGATTGATTGAATAAAACCGTGCAGAAATCCAATATTCATATCATCTGCATACTTGTGAACAATTAAACAACGGTTGCTGAGAAAAATAGGAGAGAACGGCTTCTTGAAACACCAGAGCTGATTGAAAGAACCGAATGGTGGTTGCAATCACAAGAAGTCCCTCGGTTTGTGAAGTACTTACGTAATATGTCCAATATATCCGGTTGAACACCAGTCATGAAGGAGGTGCGATAGGGTTCCTTGGTTCGGGGAATCGAAAACGCTAACCCAATCAAGCAAGACCAGTTCCAAGGCAAACTCCATATAGTGTACAACCTGGGTGACAAATTCAAGTAGCGTACACAAGAAGATTTCTAGGCAAGTTGAAATGAGTCATACACACCTCATAATGGTGTGATCTGAAAAAAAAAACGATAAAACAGAGTTGTCGACAATAAGGCATTTATTGCCGAAATCTTTATTGGAAATAGGGGCAGCCTTAAAAGGCTCTGCTGCGCGTTGAGACCACCAGATTTCGCGATCTCTGTGTAGGCTTACGTTAAGTTCACGTCTCGTTACGAGTCGTGTTACGATATGCTCGCTGCCGGTCGGAGCTAACCGACGTTCGTCAAGAATGTGCAGAGACTCAGCGGAAATCCAGCGTGTCACGATACGATGTGTCAGACCACAATTAACTAAGCCAGCCGAAGGAAGAGCATTCTTGATAAGCAACCAGTGCTGACTGATGTTGTAAGGTCGGGTTGATTGGAGCTTATCAGATAGCACGTTCTGAAAGACGGCTAACCGTGTTGATTGAGACAACTTTACCGCAGTCTCACCGTCGCTGTGTCGTGCGTTTAGAATGCCATCGAAGCACGTGGACAACTTCATGCAAACTAATGCGTCATCGGATTCGAGTTCAGTGCTCCCATACGATCAGCTGTCTTGTATGCAACCCCGCCATTTGCTGCTTATAGCGATGTGGTCTATCCGTTTGCCGCTGATTCGAGGAGGGTGAACGCCAAGTGGTGTATTGGCAGTTGGACCGTCTGAATTTCAAAACGGCGAGCAATAGGCGGTTATCAGAACATCGAGCCACCAGCCGTCCTGCATTTTCTACGCGACAGGAATCTAATCCTCAAGAACCTCCCAGATGGGCCTCGCTTGAAGTCAGTCGGCCTATTCTAGCATTCATATTTCCTGATAAAATCACGATATCAGACCGAATCGCCTTACGCAAGAGGTAGAAAGTATCTTTGTCGACAAACAAGTTGCGTCTTTCGGAGCGACGACTGCTTACTTTGCACGAGCCTTTAAGTCTCCCTGCGCATAACCTACTGTTGACTGAGGTCAAATGTTGGAGTACGGCTGAAGCTGACTCGCTGAGTTCCACGCCAACACCAGCTAGACCAGAAGTCGCAGCCTCAGGGTCCCCAGAAAGACGTAAGTTAAAGTTCGCGGATGAGTTTGAAGGGGGACTTCAATAGAATGATGGAGTTAGAGTCTTGAATGCCGATATCTTGGACACAACACACATCGATGACTGGGGGTTCGAGGTTACGAGTTAAACATGTCTGTTGTCCTATACGCATCAGGGAACGCACGTGGCTAGTTGAATGGGCCTTGAGGATGAATAAGAAATTTAAATGGTGGAAAAGTACTCGGTGAGACCTGAACGCCATTCGAGGTAGGCCGCGAGAGAATAGGGGCGGAATTTCCATCTGCGACAACTGGTATTACGGTCGTCTGAATATCCTGATGACAGAATCTTTGGGGGAATTGAATGGGGCGTGGGGGAAAAACTGGGAAATAGGGTGTTCTGTGAGCTTCTGGACTTGCATTTCCGTAGAAACAACTCATTGGTTGTGTATCACACTGAAATGCTTTAGAAATGGAATAACGTTAAGACAAAACAAAACAGTTTCTCACCGGGTTGATTGCACGCAATTAACTAATTTCTCTGTTTCTGTCCATAAGAACGCTGGGAAAATGGGAGATTGGAGACCTTTACGACGAGTTCTTCCTGTAGGATGTTTTACAAAAAAACGATCGGTTACTTGATTGGGACGGATGATTGGCAATTAAAAATGTCAATCNTCCCCTAGAGATGACAATCTTCACGCATGCACTAACGTGAAGATTATACACCTCATCAATCAACATTCCGAGAAGGATGGTTGATGTATGACTGAAAGTTGGCGAATCACGATGCATGGATTTTTGAGGCCTTTTCAAATAAACCCGGAAAATGACAGGTGCGATGATAACAGTGTAACCAACGATATTTATTGTTTAAGTTTCCGAATCCAAATTTTTCTATCTCCTTGTGGCAGGCCTCTCTGAGCGAGTCCCATGGTTCAATGCAAGACAGTCAATCGAATTTGAACGAGACAGAAAATTGGAATTCAACACAACTGGAAAAAGCGGAAGATCAGAGCGTTATGTCGTGCAAATGCATTAGGATCATTTGTAGCGATTGAGCACGAGTCTGTGGTCTGAGAAAAAAGGGTCAATTCGAACAAGAGTACCACAAAGACAACCAAGACTTGATTGTATTATACGTGATATTATGCGTAATTCGATATCCTCAGCTCAATTTAGGAGTGGAGGACACGGTGAGTTCAAATAAATATTACCAGTATCAAAGAAAGTGAAAGAAAAAAGCATCTGACTGGACTCACAATTTGTTTGTTTGAGAGTTAGATAACGTTTTGACCAACAAACATTTGGCTAAGCATTTGCACAAATTCCAACGCCATCGTCGAGGAGAGACAGAGACTGGTGTAACGCAGACAGTCAATGGACCAGCTGAATCTGACCCCTATAAACTTGGCCGGTCACGAATGAATTGCATGTATAGTGTGTGGCGCATAGACAAAGTGCAAGGTGACTTGGATAGACTTGGTCAGGACAGTACACAAATTATAAAAGTAGTGTACTTTTACAGTGAAAGAAGGCATTGATTCGTTGCATGGTGAACAGGACTAAACAAAAATATTCGCCTGATACATGCGAGGAAGAACTGAGAAAAACCAGAACGACTTTCATAGAAAATGGATATCCAGAGAATATCATTCAACTATGTATGAAGGTCACCACAAAAGTGAAACCTGAGATGACGGCCAAAAAGAAACCAGTTTATCTGTCCATGCTATTCAAAGATGACATTATCTAAAATGGTAAGCAGGCGTGTCCAGAATGCTGTCAGAAATGCATATTATGCCGCTGATTTACGTATAATTTACACTTCCAACCCAGTTCTCTTATTGCAGATAAAAGACAAACAATTGGTGTAAATGACCTCATTCTGCATTTACCAATTTATGTTCCTGTGAAAGCACTTGCATTGGTCGTACCAACCGCCGCTTAGTCGAACGCATTCGAGAACACCATCCCAGCTGGCTTAGTCGCAGATTGACCAGAACCGGGGGGGATAGTGATCACGGCTGATTTGGTCGAATCCAAACATCGAGTCAGACTAAGTGAAGCGGTCAGGCCCGTCTACACGATCACCGGGTTGAGATCGAAGTAGATCAAGTATCGCTTACTGTCAACAGCCGAAGCGATTGCGATTTGGTTGAACAACCCCCCCCCCCCCACTTGTGCGTTCAAAAGCAGTCGGTCAGAGTTCTGGATTTACCATGGCAAATCACAAACGCTAGAGCAAGATAAAGCCGGCTATCAAATGAGTGTCAAATTGTTTGTATTTGATTTATTCGACAGTGCAAATGACATTAACAGAATTATTTGAACTCTCATACACGCCTTACTGTATTATTCATAGTATCCATACACACATACATTATTTACTTTTTTTTCTGTTTCCTTGAATTATATGATTTTGTAACCTTTAAAAGAGTGCTGTATTTGGCTAGTAAATGAGGCACCGAAAACCACCTTGTTTGTCGAACTGAATTATACTCAGCAATTATGTTCTTCAATTTTTCGTATTTTAGAATGAGCCGTGGCGTATTTAATTGGTTAGAAACACAAGGCTTTGCTATTGTCCTCCGTGAAACCATAGCGTCAATATACAGTATGGAAAAGTAAGATATCATATGCACAAACAGTTTGACTACATGTTTACTGTCCTATTTTCTGTGCTGTGATACCTGGTCTTTGTAGTCGATTTATTCATTGGCGTGAGCCTTCTGCTTTATACCGTAAGTATCTTCATATCGCATAATTTAACAGCGGAGATGCAGTCGAAACATTACTAACTCACACTGTCTGCTTCCCCAAATCCATACAGCCTGCTGCTGCTGCTGCTTCTGATCAGTCCGAAGGTGATAAGCACGACTCATTGCAGCAGATCGATCCCTCTAGTTACTGTTCCTTCAAGGGAATATTTTAATGACCCGGTGGGAAATAGGCGATGAATAAAACTAACGCTACGAAAAGCTTCCACTCTGTGTATGTTCCACAGATCTTCATATGTGAGGATGAAATCACATCGGACTTGCATTCATTCTGTGAGCTTCGAACACGCCCCGTACCATACTCTGATGGATCGCTTGATGCGCTTTTCCAGGCGATGTTATCCACGCTAACCTTGATTTTTGGGTCACATACCACGTGTTTGGTCAATGATTCACGCCCTCCGAACTGTCCTGAACACCTTCGTTCATCTAATCTCAATCAATGCTGTAATGCGTCATGCAGACCCATCCGGATTATACCGGTTATTCATGTGGTCGAATGTACTTTTATATATAGCATGCAGCTTCTCGTGTCTTTGAACGTTCGATTAAATCGAGTTTGCTTCACGAAACCACAGCCCTAGTAATACATGTCTCTTTGTTCCTATCCCCCGATGAAATGGAGTTGAAACCATTTTTCAGCCAAGACGAACATATGTAATTACTGGCCCATATTTACCTTAAATTGCCACTTTCTAGAAATTGTTTTTATAAACTTTTACTGATTTGTGCATGTGCATTTCGTTTGAGGGGGTCGCTTTCAGAGAATTTCTTCATGTCCATACTGAAGACCGATAAATTGAACATTGTCTTCTATTAAAGACAAATAGTCTGCACTACTATTGTTTTTTTGCATGATTAACTCGAACTACGAACTGGATCAACTGGTAGTTGAGCTTTACTCCACTTATAAGGACATATCTATAAAGTTATTCAAAAGCGTCTAATCAAGTAATAAAGGTGTGTAGGACTTCTAAGCTTAAGGTGTAAAATGTTTCCTTTCTCACCTTGATAAACGTTTCGCGTGGAGATGTGGGTGTCGTGGCGCAAGATCGGATTGTAATATACACCCACCGCGTTATGGCATCCATAAAGCTAACCGGGACATGGAGATTCCAACCCATCTGGGGAGACCAAACATATTTATTTGGATTCACCGCTTTGTTGTAGAAAGCTAAACCGTTAACCAAACGGACACCAATTGAACAACGAAGAATGAACCAATGTGTGTGATTCACATCGATGGTATTTATTTGCTCGCGTACTCTCCTGAAGAGAATTAACTGTGCCTATATCCTGTTTTGGTTCCATCGGACTTCGCTCTATTCACCTGACCTGCATGCCGAGCCCCAGAACAGCCCCTATCAGCAGAGGTAGGACCATTTGAGATCGGCAGAATGGAGGAGACATCTCAGGTATTTGAATTCCAGACCACTGTGCACTTACTCACGGTTTGAAGTGGATTGCTCCTTCTTTTGGACATTAGAGTGGCTCCTGTTCAGTCGTTAAACACATTCATTCCTTTCTTTATGTATCCAGAGGATGTAAGAGCACAGGATTCCGTCAGTGCCACACAAAACTACGTGATCTGACAGATCATACACGCACAGTTCCTTGTCCTCAGACCATGAATAGTCCAAATGTCAAAAACCAATGAGGCAATAAGACACTACAGAAATGTCACGTATTACCGGACCAAAGGACGTCGATGAAACAGGATAATAGATTTTTCCACCGATAGTGATATTACCTTTACGCGTAAGCCTCAGACGATCCAGTCAATCGGATAGCAACGGCTTTTGCTAAATCGATTTTAGTTTTTTCCCCACTGATTTTAACAATACTGAATGTAGCGAAAAGAGTAAACTCATTGAGCAGAGGATATACAGGCTGTATATCGGGTAAGAAAGGAAACATTGTGCTAAAATTAGCTAATCGTTTCTGTGACTTGTGACTTGGAGGGATGACAACAAGCGTGAGGGTGTTACCCACAGTTTCTCAGTTCTATGGAGAAATGAAAACAATTGGAATCACGAGTGACTATCCGCCTGTGTTGGGGACCTATGAGGAAAAAACAGCTGTCAAGAGGAGTGGCTGGATAGAAAATTTCACTTCAACAAAAACCAAAGAATTTTCCGTAGATCATGGAGAATGGTTGCTCGAGGATGAGCAAGTGAATATGAGTAAACCGTACTGGGACTGGGTTGTTGACGAGGCATATGGCTGTACGTTCAACATGATCAAAAAGAGATAGATGAATAGATACAGGTCCACCACCCTGTCATAGCCGGAGAGAAACACTACATTGGACGCAGTGTGGGAGGTAAGTAAATAAATAAAATGGTGACCTTGATCCTATCAATCATTAAGGAACGAACAATAGTTTTGGATATATAAGCTTGCAACAATCTGCTCAGACCGAAAGTATGGCACTTGGGCACTGTTCGGTCAAGGGGGCTGCTATCCCATTCCCTCAGTGCATAAACCCAAATGACTTTTAATCCTTGCATACTCCTGACTAGTTACTGCTCTCCATGACCAATATGTAGTGAAATACGGATCTAGACAGTCGTCCCGGTGTTCTAGGACGTTTCAGGATAGTGAAACAGTAAGCTTACGGTGCAATGCACTCAGGGAACTTATGAAAACAAGTCTGTAACCTTTCGTGGTAGTATCTTCTAGGCCAGTGTAAACAGTCCCGTAATTCCTATTGTTGCAATCAGTGTGAGATCGTTCAGTCAATGTGCTATTTAGCATGCTTTGTTTTTGTTTCAACAGCGGACATCCACGTAGCCTTCCCAACACAATCAAATAGCGACAGATTTCATATGTATCCTTGCGCAGACGCAGCACCATGTAGTGTTTACCAGTCGAACGAACGTCGCATTAACAGAAAAGATGCACTACAAAAAGGTTTAGCTATCGACCACCTTTCAAAGGTTTATTGACTGCGCAAAACGATGTTCCTCTATCTATCTATCTATCTATCTATCTATCTATCTATCTATCTATCTATCTATCTATTATCTTAGCGATCTGTCGGTGTCTATCTATCTATCTATCTATCTATCTATCTATCTATCTATCTACGTATCTATCAATCTATCGACTTATATTTCTATCTATCATTCTATCTATCTCTCATTGGATCCGTGTCTATTTATCTATCTATCTATCTATCTATCTATCTATCTATCTATCTATCTATCTAATCAGTCTGTTTATCTAACTATCTATCTATCTATCTATCTATCTATCTATCTATCTATCTATCTAAGTCTATCTATCTATCAGTCTATTTATCTATTCAACTATATATCTATCGATCTATCTATCTTTCTTTCTATCAGTCTAACTTTCTATCTATCTATCTATCTATCAATCTATCTATCTATCTATCTATCTATCTAAAACAAACTATCTATCTATCCACCTATCTATCTATCTGTCTATCTATCTATCTATCTATCGAATAATGTTTAGATATTCTAGTTTATACTCATCACCGAGGTCTTTGCAGACGATTATTTTCACTGCACTGGAAATAGTTCATATTCTTCGGGCACACCATCCGAGATAAAAATCGATTTTCCTCAGTCAACGTTCAAATCAGTATACCAGATCATTATAGTAATGGAACAAGACAAAGCCACAGGAAACTTTCTTATCCTACTCACAATCGTTTGCCACAGCTTAGGAGGAAGAAGTAAGGGTGAACCAAAAGCAATTCATCCAAGTAACCTTGGCTTGCTCCACAATGCATCTTTATCCACAGCCTTTGGATATAATTTTGACTTTCACAAATCGCCACGTGGTGGCGTGAGGACAGATTGACTGGCCGTTGCGTCATTCAAAACATCACAATAGATGATCCGAGACCACGTGATATTATGATCTCTTTCACAAACGAGCATATGACAATAAAGTGAACATAGAGTGTTGCACATATCTATTCCAACTTGCGGTCGGCTGTCTCACAAAATAAGCATTCACCACGGATCATCATTTTTACGTTTAGCCACATGATTTACCATTTCGGACACGAACAGCCAATCAGCCGGGAGCGTAAATCTCGCCATGTGTACTAAGAATACACACCGTCAGAACGTTGAGTGGTCCTATTTCAAAACGCTTAACCTAAGCAAATATACATTTTTTATTAGTTCACTCATAAACTATTACATTCATAATTTTGACATACTGAACAGATCAGACTGCGTTTCAAAAGATGAATAGCATTCATAATGGTTTTATCAAAAATATCAGTTCGGAAGCATTTGATTAAATAAATGGGATTGAAACTGAGTATGTGACCCACGAACAATAAAATATGCACTCCTACCCCGCTCATTTGCGTGCTTCAATTATCATTCAGGAGTTTGTATCACTCATCCTCAAACGAGTACCCCACCTCCTACCCCGCCGGACAGAACTTCACCGTCTGTTCACGAATTGACGAGTAGTTTTAAATTTGCACGAGAAGCGGAGGAAATACCGAGACAACCAGGAAAGCTTTTGAGTGCAGTTTATTCAGTGGACCGGGGAAAATAAGACGGCGGAGTGCGTAAATTATCCAGTTCGGAACAATCATGGTCCATATTCTGTGAATCAAATCGCAGTGTCGTTAAACAGTCATTTCGGAGCCGGCCACGGTGTGTGTGTGTGTATATGTTTGTGTGCTGCGAAGGAGGCATTCAGTTTGGTTTTGTAATTCACTATATGCGAATGAATTCAGTACTATAGAAATTTCAAAAGAAAGGTGTGCCCGCTTTCGTTATGTCAAAGGAAAGATCTGACTGCAAATCAGCTCCAAGGTGCCCGGAAAAAAAATTATTTAATGATAACGGTACTTGTCAAAACAGCTCCACAGAGCACATTTCAAACAAAAAAGAGTGGTGAACAAGCTCGTTTTCAGATATTCGTATCCATGCCAATACATCTCAATATACAGTCAATCTCCTGCTATGTCGCATCCTTCGGGAATTTCGAAAAAGTGGGTAAATTCCAGGAACTGCGACATAGCAGGGTAAATGGTAGTAGATGCTAATAAGTAGCATAAAAATCGGTTGACAGTTTTGTGACGAAATAAACCGGATCGATGAAAAGCAGGTTAATCTCGTTAGTTGTTCCCAACGTTTGTAGTTGTAAACTATTTATAACGGAATTTAGATCTACCGTCCTGTGTATCCTTTATGTATCGAAAAAATTTAAATATTTTATGATGCCCAGAGCATAATATCGGTTCATTGCATGCTGAGAAGCACTGGGCAGCTGTTTTGACCTGGTTGGGTCTTATCAGCTGTGAAAACCCATTGCCTCAACTGGGGATCGAACCCATGGTCTTACAGGCAGAACACAAGCATGCTACCCATTCGGCCACCGGACAGCTGATCTTCCATTTTCCACTTATATGATATAGCACAACCCATCTTTGCGAGCTTGTTGCGGGCATCGCGCATCGCTCATCTTAACTTGATGAAACAACCAGGTCAAAACGACTGTCCAGTGCTTCCTAGCTTTTCAGTTCACGCTTCATTTGCTCTGTAGACGAATACCTTCTTTGAAATTAACTATATCAACGGCTGGTCTTGGTTCCTCCTGACAGTTAGCTATTCAGTGGGGACTCGATCCGGACCAGTGCAGTAAACTCAAAACTGCATCGGAGGAACTAAGACAGCGCCGTGCGCAAGATAAGTATGATCTTTGTATACGGGACTTTCGGGTACGTTGGAAGCAGCCTTAGCTGCACTGGTCACCTTAGACCGTGAGAGGAAGCAGAAAACGCTTTAAACTTCGACGAGGGAATCAGGTTGAGACATGGATGGCGGGGTAGCCATGCTGTACAAGACTTGATCAACGTCCGAGGGATACTGGGCAAAAGAGATGAACTGGAAGACAAACAAATCCAATCTCTTTGCAATTACTGAGACCTGGCTGATATCGGATGCTAGGGATTCCAGAATATCCCTCGGCGGTTACACGGCGTTCTGAAGTACTTGTGACCTGGGATTCCCATAAACCTGAGGATGAGTCCTGGGAGTTGGTTCCTCACGAAATTCATCACCTCTTGTAAGAATTTTTTCCGCCCCACCCCCACCGAACACACGCCATGGGCCCGCCCTGGTTGGATCAGGAAATGCGGAAGTGCCTCCAGCAGCAAAATTAAGCTCGGTTCGGGTATCGCTGAACAGATACGGCAAATGAGGAATACTGTGTCATTCAGAACCAGTGTAGTGCATTCAAGAAATGCAAGATGATTCTATTTGAGCAGAGTCTTGCAGTGAACTCAATACAGGCATCAAAGCGCCTGTATATCTACCTCAGGCGCCAAATCAGAACTACCTCTGGTTTTCTGACTGTCATCAAAGACGGGGTAGTTGCAGAAAACGATTGAGGCAAAGCTGTGATGTTGGTACCGAATTATGACCCGATGTGTTTCTAGGACTCCGACCAGTCCCCACATCCACTGTGAGCTGATACAGCTCCAAACTGGACTCCGTTTACAATCGGGAAGTTACCTCCGAGCTGCGTCGGTTGAAGGTTCAGCGGCCACGTGGACCTGATGGTGTGCATCCGCTTATTCCGAGAGAGCAAGCAGTTGAAATTTCAGTGCCGTTGTGTAATCTTTTCAGTGTCTTTCACACAACGACGTTTAGCGCGGCAGTGGAAGGGTGCTGTCATCGTGCCACTACCCGAAGGTGGAGATTAGAGTGACTCAGGAAACTATCGACCAGTCAGCCTTACTAGTATAGTGGGTAAAGTAATAGAAGGACCGGTGGCTGCACAACTTCGACAGTATTTGGTATGCCATGGTCACCTGTGAGACCTAAAACTCGATTTTCGTCCGGGTCGGTCATGCCTCTCAAACCTTCTCTTATTCCGTTAATACTGGACCGAGGACAAGGCCCAAGGATACGAAACGGATATCATCTTCGTGAACTTCAGCAAGGCATTTGACAAAGTGCCACACAACCGTCTGCTGCGAAAGCTGCCCAGCCTAGATGTAGGTGAGACATTACTGAAATGGCCGCAGGACTTCCTACCGAAAGGTAATACTGCGTCCTTGTTGCCAGTTTGCTATCTACATGGTGTTCGCCCTCCAAAAGGGTTCCCTATAGCTCTGCTCTGGGTCCACTTCTCTTCATGGTTTACGTCAATGACTTGCCCGGTCAACTGTGCAGCCCTTCACACGTTTATGCGGATGACTTCAAAATCTGGAGTACGGTCAAGGGTTCAGAGGATCGGAGCGCTCTACAAGAAGACCTGAATATCCTGGCTTAGTATGCAGACACCTGGGCCCTTCCGGTCAATACTACTAAGTGTGCTTACTTGAACCTGGAGTGTGCTGATTCGGAGGAGTTTTACTGTTTCCAAGGCAACACATTGATCAGAACATCGTGCGAAAGAAACCTGAGAGTTATAGTGATGTCATCACTGAAGACCCCAGAAAACACTGATAGGATATGCGCAAATGCGTGGAGCATTCTGGGACCCATTCGGAGATCTTTCGGTCGGCTGACGATGGACACTTTTAGACTGCTGTATGCTTCCCACGTCAGACCGAGACCTGAGTACGGTAATACTGCGAAATACCCCTGCATGACCGGTGAACTGGCTAAGTTTGAGTTTGTACAATGTGCTGCCACTAGACTCGTTGTTGGACTACGTGGGACCAGCTATGAAGGTCGTCTACGGACCACTGGTCTACCCCCAGTTACTTATCGGCGCGTCAAGGGAGATCTGATCTGCCTGAGGAAGATACTGATATGGCCCCGGAGTTGCAGCAGCGTTCCCTAGTATGGACAGAAAAGCGCACACGTTGCGTAAACGTCAACCGGTTGGTCTTCCGCTAGTCTACCTACCCTCGTGGAGGTCAGAAACGCTCAGGAATTCTCTTCCATCGACTTTGGTAAAGAAGACGACAGACGTTGCTTTCAAGCGGTGTCTGCATGAGCACCTGAAAGGGCTATGGTGGGATGACCACATACGATTGGGCCTCCTACATATTGGTGACAGGACTTACATGGGTATCCTACCCTATGCCCTCAAAATTGAAGACTAAAGACAGAGTATTCATGAGCACCTTTCTAGCCATTTTTTACATCGTTTGGTTTCGATTCTAGGCGTCGTTCGATACACGCTTCTGGATATCTTTTTTGCAGGTAGCTGACATCAATTTTACTGGCTGTTTTTCAGCTGTAAACACAAATTTGAACTGCTGAGTAAAGAAAAATACATGCGAGTTAAAATTACTCATCAGAATAGAACACGTGATTTGCGTAATTGAGTCTGTTTACCTGTTAAGGTCGAGGAAGATAGCAAACGTTTGATAATACCGTCTGTCTGTTTAAAACACAATGGTGAGTTCGAGTGGTGGTGGACGGACAGAGGGAGGGAAAGATGCGTCAAATCGTGTAGCATAAAAGCATCTGGCATAAAGTAACCACAGCACGGCCAAAAAGGTTGTCATGAATTAACGTCAACTGTCAATCGGAATATATCATGTCCCCAAATATATTCGTGGTCATCGTAAAG
>UZAN01046911.1:0-10824 GCA_900618425.1 Echinostoma caproni
CAAATAAAAGCGCGATCCCATTGTCCCCGAGACAATTCTTCGTTCTCTCTAAATTAATCAGTGTAATCATCAGATAGCTATTACCAGGCGAATTCGGACTGTGATACACTACATTTTATATTACCAAATTGTAGTATTTGGAATAGAATAGTGCGAACTCGAATTCCGGGGTCTATCGTATCTCGCGCACCTTTGCTGTGATGTGTCACAAATGCAGCCACACTGCGGCGCGATTTCTCCTTCCAAACGACCATCCAGCACTTGATGCCACTAGATAGACAGTCATTACTTCTCCTCCATCATTGTCTCGGACCAAAGAGACAAAATAAATGTTACTTAGGGCCCGATTACGGTCCGACTTACATTGAACGCGCCACAAAATATTTGCATTTGTGGGGCGTAGAGCTCTAGCTCCGACCGTCACCATTTTGCACCAGGTCATCATCCTAATCCTCCAGCAAAATCAGGTCTTTCAAGCAGAGATGAAGAAATGTAGCACCCAACAAACCAGCAAGGCGGGATTAGCTTATCATTGCACTCGCAAGTGCTTATTGGCAGTGGTACATAAGTTGAGTGGAAAATTGGTCAACAGATTTTGACAATGATAACATGAACCATATGAAATTCGCAGGGGGGTGCACGAATTTGGTTTCATCCACATCAGTTCACAAGTTAAACCACTGTTTTCAAAATTATACAGTAGAATTTCGGTTAAATATAGGATAGACGATAGTTTCTTCAAAATGGTCCATAGATGTTGACAAATTATTGAAAATAGGTTCTCCCAGCTCGGGTGAAATGAATTGCGAAGCTCGGCGAATAGACGAAATTCGAACTGCTGATGAGACACGACCAAGTCATAACAGCTGTCCAGTGTTTCCTGGCATTTCACTTCAAGTTGTATTTGCTCTTTAAAAAACGAAAATAATCACATGAAAATTATAAATTCGATAAAATGAAGTAAAATTATAAAAATATTGATAATAATAAATATGTTGGTGACGAAAAGTAAGTCCCGTTCTAACATAAAAAGACCTTCGATCACAAGATAAAATTCTCACCATCTCAAAGGAACATAACAAAGAGTATCGCACCACCAAAATAAAGCGTTACTATATCTAAATGGTTTGAATCTGTGTGCAAGACGGCGGATATATAAACGAGCATTTGAACGTATCCTAACCTAGGTGAACCATTTTGTGATGGGACCTGAGTCCGGACTGAATCATCCTTATTGCAGTCCGGTTCTGAAGACTGTTTCGTCACTAACCGCCGAATACCTTGTAAAGCGGCACAGTCGCACTGGACACACTTCTTTTAATGATATGGTCAGTTTCCCTGATAGACCTGTAATGAGATGTGATAGACAGTCAATTCAATCAATCTCATATGTTTCTGCGGTCCACTTCCAACTGAACAACCGCTCAGGGTACGCTTCGCAGGATTTCGTCTGAGTTATTCACGTTTTCCTTGACCATTGCATACTGCATTGGGCATTACAGCACCGGCGAAACCCAACTAAATATCCCTGGGATGTGTCAACATTTGGTCGGGAAGCGATTTTTATCGGATTGGTGATCCTCTGGAGGGTTATTGAAAAGATCTGCAGAGTAGAGTCATTTTATCGGCTCTAGTCAAACGATCTTCTATCTCTAATAGCCCTTTCAAAGACCAAATTGTTCAGGGATTTGTCGAATATATTCCTCTATTGCGTCCGTGCGAATGCTTCATTCTGTCACTGTTTGGAACATGCCGCATCTTGGGATACGATTCATTATATTCTGAGGCGTTTTCAGTTTCAATCAACAGTTGTGTTGCTCTTCTGCAGTAGAGAACATCAGCTCACGGTGTAGTCCACCTTAGCTGAGCGAGTCGCCTTTCAGGGACTCCGTACTACAAAATCGGGATGTATTTTCATTGCTATACATAGAGATTCACGATAATGGGATACCTCACTACCGCTCGTAAGGTAGTTTGCCACTCAATTGCCCTGTCATGATTGGGTGTTGAGACAGTCGCCCCTCACCGATCTTTTGTTTGAAGTTGCGTCCATAGGCTTTTCCAAACAAGCCGGNCTTCCTCCAAGATACTCTTTCGGGTAGACTAAACGCTCTCAAAAGCAGTGGCTTTGTTTAGTTTAGGATGGAAACATCCCAAAAGTAATGCACTCTAAAGAGAAAATGGCGATGCTCTTCTTGATTTGGCGGGTGGGGGGTGCTACCCGGGTAAAAGCTAATTGCTTTCTTGCGCACTACCTCTGATCGTCCTCGAAATTGTATGAAGTGGAACCAAGGTGACTTTCGCAATGGTTTACTATCAAGTCGTTTGCTACACTCTATCCACAATTGGAAATGGCTCGCGGTAACTTGCAGCTCTGCCCTCTGTTATGGGTGACACAGTTGATTAGTCATTGTCGAAATTGCTAATCGCATTTACCCACATCAGACGATTGGTTCCATCGAGGATCTAGCATAAGTGGTCTCAGGGCTTCGTGGTTATGGTATCAACGGTATGAATGAGTGTCCGGAACCATCGAAAACTGATGCCAGTTAATTTAAAATTAGCTGGGTTCCAAACATCACTGAGTTGAGTGTCATGCTTCCTGGCTGTAGAATAATAACGTCATGTGTGATGTCAACTACTTTTTTGTTTTTCTTTTCTGGATTTACCTTACCGTCGAACAACGTTTCTCCTCATGACCGGGTTTCTGAATTCAAAATAAGGAAAACAATTTGACCAGGTATGATTTTATTGGTGATAAAAGTCATCGCAACATTTACTCCTTTTCTGTTTCCCATTTGTTGGTTATCACAAATTCCCGGATCGGAGAAGGCTTTCTTGATTTACTACTATTCCCTTTCCCGTTCTGTGATTCGTCAGTGTGACGACGGAGCACCCAATAAACACACACCCTGTCTGCACTCAGTTTAGTACACAAACACGTAACCGCTAAACGTGCAATATGATCCAAACGTACTATCTTTTCTCGCCAATTAAATAATTGGATTATTATTATTATTGTTATTATTAATACTATTATCATTAACAATATTTATCCACTACCCTGCTCTTTCAGAGTGGCCGGAAAAGCAAATATAGCCCACTGAAGGACACAAAGAATGAAACGATATGCAACCTTGCTCGTTTAAAAAAATTAGCAATCAGTCAATTGGTTTCTTCTCATGCACGTGAACTGTTTGAAGGGTGTGTGATTCTGATTTCTGAAGACTGCCTGTCTGTCTGAAAACAGGTGCAATACTTGAGTTTTTCTGTACATGATGTATCGAAATCACTTCGTGTTTTGTGTAACATGTAGATTATCTTCCACTGTGCCTCCCGAATCGCTGACTTCAGTAGCCATCAGGTTGATCCAATCTCCAGCTTTGTGACTGGTTCCTTTTTAACTTCTGAAATTGCATGATAGCATAAGCATGGGATCAGGAGTCTCTGTCTGTAGACATCTCATGGGTACCACCTACGATGAGTTTAGGATTCGCTTTTACTGTATGACGGGTTTTCTCGTATAGAAGGCGAGGGAACAGTAAACTGTACCTTGGAGTCCCAATTTCCACCTATTTCTAACAACCTGAGTAGTTTCAGCAATGCGACTTGTTTGACTCCAATCGGACTAAAGTCCGGGATCTCCCAGGAAGAATGGTCCACACAATCTGGCACAATCCATACTTTTGAACTCTTCCCACAGGAGTGTCCTTTTATCAAAATTCACAGTAGCCTTCTGGAATATTATATATATATATATATATGTTATATTATATTAGTCTGAACCGTTTCAAAATATAACTAGCTTTTAAGTTCAAAATGGCTTGGGTCTATAGTTTAAGAAAAATGACCAAAACAACTGTTCTTAAGTGGTCATCTGACTGACTATTCCCTCAGATGTTGGAAATCGCTGGAAGTTTCATAAACGAGCCTCATCACTGAACTATTCTACGCCCAATTCAGTATTTAAACAATTATATGAACTATACCAGGTCATTTCTAACTCAATAGGTGTTTCATTTTTGAATCACAGTTGTTTACTATTAGCTTTTGCGGATATGATCTATTGATTAAAGCTAACAATCCATCCGAACTGTCGAATTCACACTTGTGATGGACCAGTTGAATTTAGCTACTGATGAGCTCAAACAGAAGAGAAAACTGGAGTCTGTAGTGCTACCCATAGTGAAGATAAAGTTTGAATAATAATCATTTAAAACATCACGTTGTTGATTAACACTGTGTGTGGTACTGGTCCCGTTTAACTCCTGCCATGTGCTACAGACCTTAGGATTCTCGAGCTGTCAGAATTAATCATCACTTACAAAGCGATTCATTTCTTTATGTGGCTGGTTGCATGGATGACCCTACTCGAACTTGTTTCATGATGGCATTTCTCTGATTCAATAGGGCCACATTATGAACACTGTATTGATTCATTGGAACATATTTGGGTCAACCAGTTTGAGCTGGTTCTTTGTGAACTCCATTATGGATTGCCAATGAGATGTTCCATTATTCAGACCCCTTGATTTTATCAAGACTTCCTATATTGCCCCGGGGATCGAACTGAGAACGAAAATGGGTCATATAGAGTGTTTACAGTACGATCAACTATTAGGAGAAAACATGAAAAAATGCAACAGTGATTTATGGATATCAGCGTAAAGAACGTACACTGTTGGTGATAACAAAATTTTCCCAAATGTATATACTTTACAAAGCTGCTTTATTTCTTGTGTTTACCAAACAGAATTGCAAGGAATAATGTGCCCAATAAGCGGAAAGGTAGTCAAAATTATCCTACTCTAACCGAAGAGGCCTAAAAATCCGCTATTGGATTGTTGGCCATCGCCTTCCCTCTTATTCAAGAAACACGATAAATTCATTGAAGTTGATGGTACGTGCTGAGATCCATCAGAATCAGACCGGAAACATAATCCGGATTCACCAACCCCGATAAATGCCCAAAGTGCCCTAATTCCTGTCGAATTCGGTTCACAGACAAATCTACCGATCAGATTCACCTAATCAAATTTTAGTGATACGAAAAAAAATGGCAAAATCATTGAATTCCACGTTTTTTGCATGAATCCGCCAACTTTACGAGATTAACTGACTCATGGGATTAGTCACTTACGGTTTTCGATTTCAGACTGACGTAGTGCTTTCAGTTTTATCAGAGTATTCTCGGAAAATTTGGATGCTAATTTGGTTACCAACGAAAAAACGGTGATCTAGCTGGTCTGTCTAACAAATTTCATACTCCTTCTGTTGACTCTGTGAACAGAATCTGCTGATGTTCTTCATGGTATGAAATTTCTCGGGTGAAAATACTTCTGTTCTGTTTTTCTCTCTGGAACACTGGAGGCATGTTCGTTAGCTGTTATCACCCTCACATTGACAATAACATTCCACACACATTTATTCATAGTCAAGGAAACCTAATGTTTGATGTTTGTGAACACTCATTGTTTTTAGTCCGGAGAATTTATATGGAATATCTTTTATTAGGACACTTTAAGAGGCTGTTTCACACGCTATTGATATTCGTTTCTAAGTAGCTGGTATGACAGCGGTGCAGTTCCAACACTCCACGTTGACAACGAATCTTCTGATCAATCAGATAGCGCATTATCTAAATGTATGGAATATGGTTGATACATTTTAACATCACTGTATGATTCAAAGTATACAGAGTGAACTCCACATTCATGGGGTTGTGTTCACTTGTGGAAACCAGCAATCTAGAGCCCGAGAGTTGAAGCAGTGAACTGTTGTGGTCTACAACTGACTGATTTGGGTTCATGCATGCTTGCGGCCAAATTGATTGATCGATCGATCGATCGGTTGATCGATTGACTGATTGCTTGAATGTTGGCTTGACGGCATTGGCATGTAGTGCGACGTGTGAGCCGGAGTTCGCCTACCTGCCTTCCTTCATGCAGATCGTTCCTGCTTGTTCTCTGGTCTGTGTACCGGCTACATATTGTTCACAATAAACGTACTACTTAATTCGTTGTGTGCTCGTTACCTACCTAATTTAGAACACAACATGAACCACTTGGAGTTCCATTGGGACAGAAGTCGTATTGCACCGGGTTACAGCAAAGCTGCTAATCAACAAATCTGAGTGACAACAGCAAAAATCGAACCACAAACATCGGAGTCTGAGGGAATGCGAACGATTCCATCTTTTGTTATTTGCTCACTGCAAACCGGTAGATCGTTCAGATGACGATTTGGTTGAAAGCAAATGGCTCTCTGTGTAGCTCTGTAACGTCAACTGGGTAGACGATGTATTCAGATTGGGAGAAAACGGCAGGATAAAGTGCAGAAATGGAGTGATTCAGGGTTTTGTTGCTTCCAAGTATGTTTAAGGACTCCCTCCCATCTGACTTTGTTTGTGTCGGATAAATGGTCTGAGGAACTTACAAGTATTACAAGTCAGTAATGAATTAATATACATTATACTAATCTGTATTCCCTTGGACATAGTACATTTCAAAATTGACGTTACAACAAATTAGTGTCTGTCCCCGAGCTTTCACCTGTCTTCGGAATTGTCATCCAACTCTAGGGGATTATACAAACCATTTCATGAAATAAGTTCATTTAGCGGGTCACATTATGGCAAATCACGATAGGTTTCATCTCAATGTGGGGGTTATTTTTCCCAAGATTTATTTTACCGGCCCAGATTTGTATGAATCACGTAAAACAGGATTACTAAGAGAAAACAAGAAAGTTGGTAGTAGGAGAAAGAAGCATGAAGATCTATCATCGCTCAGACTCATTCTATAGACTGATCCTGCTTACGAATGGCGTGGTTCATCGCCATTTTGCATTTGTAGTCGCAAATGCTTTAGAGTTAGCCATTCTACCTCGGGAATATTTATACTTCGTTCCATTTCATAGCAACCCAGATTGCCGAAGTCAAACACTCGAGCCTAACAAGTTATGAATTTCAAGTTAGTAATGGAGAATTTGATTCAATTTCAAATGTGAATTCGTCGTGTATATAGCAAATGAATTGTGAACTGCAAAGTTAGGAAATACTAGACAGCTGTTTCGACCCGGTTAGGCCATTAGTGCAAATCTATCTGCCCCACTGAGGATCGAACCCCGGACCTCACAGGCAGAATGCAAGCATGCTACCCACTCGGCCACTGGGCGGCTGATCAGACCGGTTTTCATTTTACATCTACACGGTATAGCACAACCCATTTTTGCGAGTTTGTTGCAGGCCACAGACCCTGCTCATCTCAGAACTAGCCTCCGGGTTATGAAGCGGTTAGAAACTTTCCCAACCGGACCGCTTATTTCAAGTAAGTAATGGAGGATTGGATTCCATTTCAAAGGTGAATTCGTTGTGGGTCGAGTGGGTAGCATGCTTGCTTTCCACTCCATAAAAACATACTCATCAGAAGTATAAAGTGATTCCTTCACTTCACTTGACTTGACTTGAAATACGATAAGAACCGGAGAAGCATATTTCGAATTCCAGAATAATCCCACTGTAACATCAGAACACAAGTCCGAAGGTGAACAGTCGTTTTCGAATAATTCGTCAACATCACCATCAGCACCAACACTCCAATCACAGTCAATCTCACCCGAACACAGACACACAGGGCTTACCCCACCCCATCCATCCCCTCTCCCCATCCCAAGTGACCTTTTGATCCAGTGTGAAAATGTGTCTGCACTAATGACAAACCCTTATACGATCTGTACAGGCACGATTAAGATCAAACACTCAACCAAACTTACTCCCGATGAACTGCTCTCCTCGAGCACAAATTAGCACAATGAGGATAACCGAACAAAGTGGACTGGTCGGAATAGAAAAACAATCAACCATTCACATTGTGCTAAATAGTTCAAAAACAATCAACATTTTTGTCTCTAGTATATGCAAACCAGTGCCCTGCCTACTCAGATTTAGGCATGCTTTTTCAACAATCACCACACTGCGACACGCACACATTCGGATGTGTTCCACCGCTATGTGGTCGAGGAGAAGCGTTTTCGGAAGACGATCATTTACCAATACAGCATGGAGATAAACCCGTGTGGTTATAAGAATTGGTTGACTGGGAGTAGTTCTATCCAATCGAATCGAATCACGCAATTTCAACAACCGATATGCAAGCGATTCTGCTAAAACCTCACAGACAATTCGAGGTGACGCGTGTGAAGCTGATGCACGCAAACACCATGCTGCGACAGTTCAGATTGAATGGGTTCCTTTCGATTTGATCCATTCCGATCGGGCTGATGTTGCACCTTGGTCCAGTTCTGTGAAATGGCTTGCGGCTAGCACGACCGAATTCCGTTAAGATGGAGAGGCAGAAATGGGGTAGGAATGGGAGTAGATACGGAGTAGATAGGAGGAGTGCGAATAGGTTCGGTCAGTTGACTTGAAACTACGTTGATCCGAGTTCGGTTTGTTAGATTTTCTCCAAATTGTTCAATCAGATTGGGATGCAGTAAGAATTGTATTGGGTGAAAAAGCACGCACCTGGTTGACTGTAACGTCCCCGTCCAAATGCTCTGGCTGTGTTTGGATTGAGCATGTTGAGCAGAGCAGATGAGAGCAGTGTTTGATTGATTATGCCAATTCCCTTCCAATTGCGTTTGCCTAGTGCTTTCTGGCATTGTAGTGAAATATGTTCGATAGGGCACAGATTGAGCGAAAACTCCTGGAGATGCGGGGGTTCGAACCCGGGGCCTCTTACATGCGAAGTAGGCGCTATATCACTGAGCTACATCCTCCAGAATAGTGATCATTTATAACTAACCCACTTCAATTATTTCATTCCACTCCGACCCCGGCTTACACAGGATGGGTGTGGAGCTGTGTCAAGCTCGATCGTTGCCCCTCTGGTTGAGACCGGACACTTGGTTGACATGCGCCGGGCATTTACAATCATATATCGAGTCTCACTACACCCCTCGAGAGTAATACGATTTCGATCGTTGGCAACCGCAGAAGCCATTAGCAGCAGGCTCATGAGGCCTGAGCTGTGCGCACAACGAAAATTGATCCAAGCTCTCAAAATCCCCTGGAAACGGAAGAGAAAATCACTTGTCCATATGATCATGATGTAACATAGCAACTTTTAGCTACGTAATCCAAACAGCGTACTAACTTGGAGTTCTCTCGGTCTCATTACCAAACACATGACTCATCCACCTTTTTTGAACCTACATAAAGTGATTTTAAACAATCGGAAAGAAAGAAGATCGTCAAACAAACAAAAAGCGGTAAAGGGTTGGTATGTGTACGTGTGTGTGTGATGGGCACAGTCACACCTGGATCTCCTGTAATCATCAAAAGTTAGAGCATAATCTGTGAAATTCTAATGTAAACAAGTGGTCACGTCCATGGCTAGTGAACTGATTGCATCAACAGCTTTTGGGTGCACAGAAGAGAATTATGTAATCAGATTGATAACGCGTCATTTATTGTCACCAGTTTGGCGTTGCAGTCACGTAACAAGAGTTTGAACTCTGTGAACTCTTACAGTTTACGAGACTTTTAAAATTATGACTAACCACATGGATCCGCATGCACAGACTGTGATTTGTTCCCCTTTTTCTCGCTCTCAAACTGTCACTGAATATGACCATTCTGTGGTTATTATTTGCAACTGTTTCAGTTTTAGTGTTTCACTCACTACAAACATTTTCGGTGCGCAGACATGCGGCGGTTTTTCTTTGCTTCCCTCCAGATCCTCATTTAATCGGCCAGTGATGAAATAAATGTTCGATGAAACAGCACCAAGCTAAGAGCATTATCAAGATCAGGATATACAAGTCAGTTCAAGCAGATCTGCGTAGAGCCGGAATGGATACACAATTGTCCGGGGTTACGAACCACAGCCATATCACCAAGTGTTTCTGACCACAGACTGTGTCAATCACAGAGCATCCGACCCGGAAGTGTTGCGCACTGTAACGATTGAGTTCCCTGATCAGGTTGTTTTTATGCCCATCTAGCTAAGCTTTGGGGCGGTGCTAGTTGAATTGGTTCCGACACTATCTGGTTTGTTGCACATTGCACACCGTGCAGATGCCTTACATAGGTACCAGCCATGATGGACTAGGATGTTGAAGCAATAGTACTATACCTTTTTCAATTTAAGATGTCACAATATGAATTTAAGATGTTCGAGTATCGATTTATGATGTCATGTTGCTTTGTGGATAGTGGGACAGTGCGATTACCCCGTCGTTTCATATTGTCTTGTAATTTTTGTGATGCTTTTGTTGTCACGTGCAGTCCATGCGTGTGGTGAAGGCACGCCTGCTGTACAATCGAAGTTCACTGGTCCTGTCTAAGACTGGCGGCTGTAAACAAAGTGTGGTTTCTCGCTCGGGTTGGCTGAGCAAGCGCCAAGTCCCTTGTTGCGGCTGAACTATACGGCCGATCGATACATGAACCCGATCGGTCGTGTGACCTTCGGGCCGGCATAGNTTGATAGCGAATCGCCACAGGAGAATCAGTTGTGGAACGATACGCTATGTGGAAAATTTGGAATGGAACAGTTCAAGCGATGACAATACGGGCCAACGTTTGACTCGTCTAAGATAGACATGTTGTTTTTCTAAACCCGTTCGGTAAACGGATAATCATAATATTACAACTTGTCTTAAGTACGGACTACAATATTCACTAATATAGGCCAACGTAAAACTCGTTTTACCAAATGGCTTTTTCAATGTGAACGATCTTGTTCACTATGGGTGAGATAGAATTCCGAAAGAAAGAAAGAAAGAAAGAACAAATATTATGTAAAAATGCATATTTATTTCATA
>UZAN01046911.1:11581-25711 GCA_900618425.1 Echinostoma caproni
AATAACCATGCGCTATTGTGCGCCGGTTTTGGTTGCCTAGGTCAATGAACATGAGGGTGAGGGTTTTCATATTTTCATGCCAGGTCTTAGCTTGACCACCCTTGGCTTGATTCCACCCACTACCTGCCTCGACAAACATCGCTCGCCGTGGCAACTTATCTGGTGCAAAATGCATACCGAACATGGCTCCACTGGCAGTCAAGCTGTCCAGAAAAGATTGCAACTTATTTGCATAGCTTCGGTGATTTGCTTCCAATGTTCATTGAGTCCTTCGGCTGGTGATTGAACTGATAGGCGGTCGAAGAGTTCCACTTCGAAGGCTTCAAACATGACGGTGCACCGCCGCAAACTGCTCTGGTGTTGATAAGTTTCCTCGATTCGGAATTTAACTGCCGACGGATTGTCCGAGGAGGACCAAAAGGATGGCCTCCAAGATCAACTTATCGTTCTACCTTGGATTTCTTTCTGTGGGCATATATAAGATGAATAGCTTATTCGCGACAATCGAAAACGATCGAGGAGTTAAAGCACAATATCATAGAGCTGTGCGAAAGTATTACAGTTGCTACTATTCTGAAGGTGCAAGAAAACTATCTTCGCCGTATTTTACCATGCAAGCAGCAGGATGGAAAACATATAGAACAACCTTTATAAAATAAATATACATTTTTACATAATATTTGTTCTTTCTTTCTTTCTTTCTTTCGGAATTCTATCTCATCCATAGTGAACAAGATCGTTCACATTGAAAAAGCCATTTGGTAAAACGAGTTTTACGTTGGCCTATATTAGTGAATATTGTAGTCCGTACTTAAGACAAGTTTTAATATTCTGATTGTCCGAACGGGTTTAGAAAAATAGCATGTCTATCTTAAATTGAAAAAGATATAGTGCACAATCATGATTACCTCTAACTCTGCACCTGATCTTCTGATTGATGATTTGGTTATTTCGCCAGTCGAACGCCAGTGATTTTTCGTGACTACTCCCCATCCTTAACCGGAATTCTTGTGCACTGGATGAATGGTTGCATCAGACAGTCAGACTTTAGCGAACAACCAAATGTGGTGAATTCGGACAAAAACTGTCGAGCTATACACCCAGATGCGGATTCTGCCTCACCTATATGAGAATCCCCCTGGGGACATAAAATGCTGTTTCACAATTTCCAGGAGTAGTTTGTGGTAAACTAGGTCCAAGTGTTTTTTTCTCCAAATGATTAATGAATGCACCGGATTTGTCTACGAAAGAAACCTGTTCATTCAACAGTGGGAAGACGGCCGATGTATCACACAAGCAATCTAAAGCCAGCCTGAAGCTCGCGCGTGAGTGAAATCAGGACTGCGAAAACTCCGCGAGCATCCGAAATTTGAAACTTGTTCATTTTCTGGTTGCTCTATGTAGGCTAGCGCATAATCACGAGGGTCTGTCGGGCAAAATCATCAAGAGAATCTCACCCAAACATCGTTCATTTTCACTTCACTTCACCTGGTAAACACGCAGACAGTTCTGTGAGAATCATTCGCCGAATACACATACACATAGATAGAGAATGGTGAAGACGAGGTTAGGTCTGGTTGGAGCCCAGCGGAGTAGAATTTGTCTTGCCTATTTTAGAGAAAGTGGAAATGTTTAGACCAGCAGCTTCAAGAGTTCCCGGTTGTTGGCCGATCAAATGCCGGGTGCGCGAACTTTAAAGCTCGATTCACTAAAAGAACAACACGGGTAGCTACTTGTGCAAAACATGATAACAATGGGAAAAACAGATTGAACCAAATACTAACTCACTCGTGGTTGTTTCGGTAACACTTTCGGTGGTCACATTCATTATTAATACCTCCCCGATACGAGGTTTTGCGTTCTGGATCGGTACCATTGCTTCATCTTGCTGTGTATTTTGTCGAAAACGACGACTTGAAACAAATGAAAATCGGTCGACTAGAATACAGACGTGCTAGTTAAGAACAGGAGGCGGAAGCGTCATATATGTAGTTTCCGCAGATCAAAAGCTGACTGCGGCCAATTTATTGATCATTGTTACTGTCTGCTTAGGACTGGATTTTCCTGGTTAGTCAAAGGGATGAACTCTCAGGATGGGGCGCATTACTCTAACCAAAACTTGTATCACAATTTCTACAATTTTATGGATACAGAATCTACACTGTTTCTCTCCTCAGTGGACTGTGGTTATGGAAGCAACCGCGTTGCAGGGAATTCTTCGACAAATGAGTTCGAGCGCGTGTGTGTGAGAGAGAGAGCCGTATGGAAACCAACACAGGATACAGGGTACTTGCTATTGGAAACAGATACATGCCAAACAGTATAAACGAAGATAGCCCGATAAAAACTACACTAATTATACGTGAAATTTGTTTACTTACTATTCGATGAATGTTAAGAAATAAGAACTTATGCACAGCCGCAGCTAATGACAACCCAAGTCATAATAAGAGTCACACTATCATTTCCTACCTTACATTTTTTTAAATCAAGGAAGTGAGACTCCAAAAATACTACCACTTTGATTGACTTAAGAATGAAAATGAGTCTGCAAACCAAAAACAAATAACATGAATACATTTTAAAGGTAAATTACTGTATATTAATAAATGTAGCTGATGTAGCTCATAATTAGCTCTTTCTATCCGATCGATGCGCTACATTGTGCTACTTGGGTATGCATCAGTGTCATCGGTAACTTTATGGATGGAAAAGTCCTACCACAATCGATACAGTGCCTCTCCCGGGAACTGCTTACGGCGGAGTTGTCCAATAGTAATCCCCTTGAACGATTTTGCACATAAATCTTATGACTACTCATAAGTAGCGGGATATCTAAAAATAGTGGGAATCAGATTTGGTTAGCACTCGGATTAATAATTCGTATACTTAGCCGATTCCGCGCAGTAACAGACCAACCCAGAACTCGAAACGAAATCAGAACACAGAACTCAAGGCCGGAATGGAACTGTAATAAGCGGAAATTCGGAATGTACAAGGATATCGTGTTCAATAAAACAAAAGAGTTCATATTTCACGAGCAATCACCTCAGAATCATATTAACATCAGCATAAAAATATTTGAGAATAATATAGCATCAAACTAATATAAGTAGCAAGAACATCACATGGTTAAACAGGGATACAATCGTCTAATGTGGCTCAAAAATGCTTTCATATCCGTGGGAATTGTTTGATACAAAAGATTGAGCCACATTCAGTGTTGAACCTCATCTCACTACGGACTCGTACACGTTCTTCAGTCGATGCCTTATTCTACTCCAGAAAGCCTCCACATTGTTTGTATGAACGCCGGTTGCACAATGTTAAATGCGATGACAGTGATTCACACACGTTTGGATGTGCCCCAACGAATTCAGTGGTCGATAAACCACCCACTGGTCCATGTGTATGGCAATCCCGGGTACGACCCAACGCTGTACGATTGAAAGAAAAGTTTCCGCAGATCGGTTTTTTACTGGTTTTAAGTATCCCTTCTTCAGTCAGCGGTTAAACAGTCAGAACATCCAGACAGTTGGTAGCTGTCTCCCTCGCCCATATTTGGTCTTCACGGCTAAACTCTCGTCAAAAGCCATCAAAATTATGGTCGGGGGTGGATGTCTAAGGTTGTGGCTGGTCACCTTGCCGTTGTATCTCGCGAAATGTTCCCATACGACCAAGCATCTTGAATAGCTTCTACTGAGGAAGCCCCTGCCAGCAAAAGTGCTCCTAGAGTGCGACTCCAGTGCGCCCATAGTGCGAAAATGGCACACGTTTTTTCGCGCTTTTACCCGGACTGAATGAGCCATTATTTAGAATGACAATTTTTTGAACCCCTAACGACCGATCCTGAGCGTAGCAAAATAAACTAATCCAGTCTTACATGGCGCGCATAATATCCCATTGTCCCCCACCTACTCCCACTGAGAGCCATATCTCCTAAGGTTCTACATCTTTCTAAAAATAGAAGCTGGAGAATTTTTCCGAAGTAACCCTATAATCCTGTGTGTACTTGTATACTCAGTGGTACACGCCTTGAACAACAAAACGAATGTCTCTGAATCAATGGAATAACTTCTAGGTAGTAAAAGATGCATTACTACAATGGTTTATTTGTTATTTAAAAAGGGAATCAGGTGTACAAAACCGTTATGTTATCGAATTTTTTTAATGAAACGCTAAATTATTCTTTCTGAATCCTGATGATTAAATCCCAATAAGTTTTGCCTGTGAACGGCATCTAAAAAACATGATGTTTACATCAAAATTAAATTTAATAAAAAATAAAATTTATATAGGAGAAAATGTAAGTACTTTTAACAAATAAATAAATTTACACCTCAAAAATGCCAGGAAGCTTCATGGTATTATTGAGGTGTACATTATATAATATAATAATATTATATGCTTACATACTTACGCATGTATAAACATTTGTGGGTAAAATTATAGTCGCCAAATGGGTCATTTCTATATTACATGCAATAATTATAGTATAATAACGAATATTTTATTTGAAAAAAATAATCAATCATTCCACTTCTAAAAAATTATGGCTTTCACAGCTTAAGATACCATATGAACTATCTCTTGAGTTTCATCAAAGAATACACACTTACCGATTATGGCCTCTGTAATGGGTGAATTAGCCAATGTTAAATGACCATGCCTAGGGCCTTTACTCAATGCCTTCTCGTGTCGGAAGTCTTTTCCCACCAAATTGAGATGACGGAAAGCCGACATCCGGGGCTATAACCGGGTTGGTGGACCACTGGTAGTTCACCTAGGGGAGTTGGCCGAAAACCCTGATTCCAAACCAACCAAGAGGAGGCGCACGAACCATACCCACACCTTTTCGGTTATGCAGGGGTCACCGTCTCAATTGTGCATTGAGGTGTATTGAGCACCTTGGACGTTTTACCCCGTCCGAAGAGCGAATGATCCGATGAACTGGACACCGGCTCCCAATGGACTGCGGTTTTCACACACCGCCCCGCTACCTTGCGGGTAAGGCTTTCGCTAGCCGAAGGCTTCGGTTGTGAATTCCTAAAGAAACTTCACCTGCCTTGTCCTGGGCAACCTGGCAGTATTCGGCCCACACACCAATCATGGAGAACTTTCATCTTTTTTATAAAGATTTCTATACCATGATTTGCCTGGCACAGTCTATCCTCCGACATGTGTGAAATGTAATATACTAATCTCTTCAATAACCGACTGGTCAAGGAAGAATATATTGTTTCCCTGAAAGCAACGGAACTTTATCCTGACTACCTTTGAGTGTATCTGAAAGCGAAAGGCTTAGCAAGTGAGGTTGTGACCCTGAACTCATGCACCGTTCAAAGTGGATTTACTTCACCGGAGTTGGTATTGCCTTGAGGAAAGGTGGAAGACCTAACTGATGAAGCAGCATCAGTTTATCGACGATCATGGCTGAATCCACGCTGGAAAGGATATGAATGCGCGAGAGGATGCTTCCGGCAGACAATGCCTGCAACCATACCAAAACATACACGTGCAACAGGCAACCTAAAGCTGATGACAACTCTCGAACACGTTACGTTGTCTGTTTGAAGCCACTGAAAGCTGAATCTGCGAAGTGGTTTAAGAGACGAAACGCCTTCAAGGGCATAATTTTAAACAAATATGCTGCAAAATCACCTTCATACACCAGTGGCATAATGCAACAAATGCATTTTTGGGATGGTTAAAATTATTTGCAAACATCACGCAATTAATATTATTTCAGGGTAATGTCCAACTACAAAAATAATGAAGACGTCAATATAGGGCACTTCCACCATGCTTACCATCGCAGTGGCACGTGTGACCAGTTATTCGATAATGAAGTGAATGTTGAGGTCAGGTTAGGGTGCATGTTACCCGCCGGCACCCCATGCCGGTTGACTAAACGGGACTCCTATCGAGTGGGCATAATTTTAAGATGAATCCTGAAATCCTTTATATTATTTTAAATAAATTAGTGCGTAATTTTGTTTTAGATGTAGAAGTGTATTTGTCGTCTTTTCGTTTGGTGACCTTGAAACCACGTCTGGTTCTAACATGTATCGAATTCCGCACGAATTTCAAGTAGAAGCATGTGTGGAGTAAATGCAAAATCGTAGAATATTACCAAAACAGTGAACATGTCCGTGTGGGCTACTGATGAACCTTTAAGAGGTTGAAGCTGCCGTGATGAGCTTGTTTTTTTTGTACAACATGTAAACGAGAATTTTACTTCAATCGGGCACATTTTTCGAAAAATCACAATTTCCCTTTTTAACCTTAATGAAATTCATTATTTATTTTACTATGGAGGAACCTGTCACGCGAACCACTGCGATGGCGAAGGTTTCTGGGAAGAGCACAATACAGTGGTACACCTATTGCCTGACATTTTTTCCTAAATCATGTGCTCGCCTAATACACAATCCGAGAGCGTTGGAGTTGTGGTGGAATTTAATGAAAGCGTCGCGGTGGAAAGCAAATATGGATGCGGTCGACCAATATGAACAGTATGGCTGTTTGGCATGTATGGTCGTAGCTTACATATAGAGCACTTTCAAAAAGTTGAGAACCAAACTTTGGAGACTTCATTATACAACGTTAGAAACAACAGGGGATTACGATTTATACAGAACAGACTGGTTATCGTTCGTTGTGTTCCCTTGGATTTATCCATATATGTGTTAACCACAGTGACGGTTTCGTAAATCACGAAACCGGTGCGCATAAAAATAATTCAGAGGCGTTTCAGAGTGGAATCAAACACCGACTGAATAACGTTACTGGATCCGTCTGTTATGTCCTTTGGGAACATCCTTTGGGAACATCTGGACGAATTCCAACAGAGAATGGGGTTCAATTTCTACATACAGACCTTCACTAATGATACTGACACTTATTTGGGACATATTAAACAACTTCATCCGTGTTAATCATCATTTATTATTGAGTAAAATATTTCTCGTCGATCTATGCCGGTTCCATGCAGTCTGTGGTATGTGTATTTTTGACTTAGTGCTTATGCTAACTATGAGTAGTATATTTTTGATCAGATAAATTCCACTCTATGGGGTGCCGACAAGTAACAGGAGACCACGTCAGGTACGATTGCACAGGACAGATAATGGCCACGGCCAATCAAGCGCCAAGAGTTCTTCCGGCAGTATGCTCACAAACTGTGCACCCACTAATGCGAATGGCCTCCAGTGCAGCGCCCTCCTGAAACGGACCCCACGCGCGGTTTGAATACAGTTACATGTGCGTCCAAAAGGTAGCTGACGGCGAAGGTTTACCGTTTACGCACAGTTTATGTTTCACCAAATAGCATTTTTTGCTCAAGTGCAGTGCTTTAAAATTGTTTTAATTTATTTTCCGTCTCAATTAATAATTTTGGTTTCTCTGTGTGTGATATAAATGTAAATTATAACATGTTTGCTTTCAATTTGTGAATTTACATTGAGTGCACGGGGCTCGAAATTCTGTCGTGGTTGATAAGTTTGTCACGATTGAGTATAAGTTTTTATTAGTTTTTCTAGTATATAGAGAATGTTACATTAGTATTAGTTCCTTTGGGTTATCATTGTGTTATAGAGCGAGCAAATGTAGGAGCGATAAGCTGCATTATTATTCTCCGTAACTTAGCTGCTTTCTGTCATAGTTACTTAAGCTACTAGGTATCGAATAATATGGTTCCTAAGAGCATCAACATGAAAAGAAAGTTAACCCCCTAAACCAAAACAGCTCGTTTGTAGGAACCAGGAATGCCATATGCTGCGATCCTTGCAGCAGAAGTGTAGTACCCCGGCGAAAAAGGTTTACGGACTCGGATTGAGCCAAATTTCGGAAGTCAGTATGTGCTGCCTGTGTTAAGACGTGTGGAGTTGTCGCATCACTGGAGGAAACCCAGCGGAGAACCGCAGAGTCTTTGATGTTCGCAACCCACATACAGCACCAAATTCTTTTGATAGGCCGGATAAAAGAGAATCCTTTTCTCTCGCCAGCTTAACCCCAGTCCCTAATCGTGAAGGCCCCTGATGAAACAGAGTCATCATCTTTGGAGGGCCAGAGAGTTCAGACCAAGCGAAACAGGGATTCTCACGACCAAGACATAATGGTTTTGCTGCTCCAGTTCCCAGGGTTGACACCAACGAAATCTGAACATCGCCGACAAAACAGCAACACTTTAAAGTCACAAGTTCATACAGCCAGGCCAATCAGACTAGAAACTCACAGCATAACAGAGGTATCATGCATTCTTGCTTGCGCCCCTATGCTCCATACATCGGAGTGGAAGCATATATGTATCCGCAGAGATCTTCAATGGAAAGAGCGGCACCGCAGATGTGAAAGTGCCGAGATAAATAACACCAGAGCAGATGTTCGATCCATTATCCTGAGAGATACTCCAGAAGGAAAAGCCAAGGAACACGGTCATGTAAATGACTGCAAACAGTGGGAGTACATATCAGAGAATTCTGGGCTATTTAAAGTAGCCGGGGAATCGTGATGTTTCCAAGATTCTCGCACATCAGCAATCTATCTTCATCTCGGCTAATTAAGTCATTTTCTTTGACGAGGAAATGAAGTATTAATTCCTTGAGGATTGAAAAAATTTGAAGCACTTACCACCAACACAAGTGAACTACAATGTATGCCATCCAAAGGCAAACCGCGCTGCTAATAGGACTGCTTCCAGTGCAACCAACAAAGTAACGGTCCTTCGGTTATCAATAAATAAAGATCCAGGGGCAGATACTATGCCCGGCTCTAGCGGAGAAGATAAACAAAAAACGATTAGAAACCAGCCACAATTTGACCGGGTTCAGACGCTCCAGGTACAGGGAGGCAACACAAAGCGCATCCGTCATTACTTCTAGAAAATACCTGACCTTGACCTTGTGCGGTACGTTCGAAATTTGATTCTTCTTTGCTGTCCAATTTATCGTTAGTCTACATCCCCCGCTATTCTCAAATTGCTGTTCTGAAATTAAAAAATTTACTATTCCTACTGAACTTTTAGATATGTTGTCCCTTCATCAGCTTCCTCTGTCTCTAGACGAAGACTCCTTACCAATGGGTCAAGATGAGGTTGCCCTGAGTTCGGAGGACTCTCCGGACGATCTGTTAGGACTTATTCACGAGCAAGCCTTAGAAATAAAAGACCTTAAAGCTAGGCTGAATATATTTGGTGACCAACTCGCCAACTTACAAGCTCTGCTTCTAACAACGGTCCTAACAAACTGCGCTTCGAACACGGCTCTTAAGCTTTCGCAGCAAGAAATACTGGATGCCGCAAAGAAAGCCAACTACTCATTGACCAGTTAAAGTCAATAAGTGGCACCCATCCTTTCACCTACCTTCTAATTACTGGTGACTTCAATGCCCCGGGTCTTGATTGGCTCACAGCATACTCCTCAGACCTTTCTTCTCGATCTGGTACTAGAAAACTCCTGGACTCAACACGTAGCTCAACCTACGAGGTTCCTCCCAGGTCAGGCTCCTTCATTGTTAGATCTGATTTTAACGAATGAAGAAAATCAGATCGATGTCGTAAATCTTCTTTCACTTTCCAGAAAGAGCGACCACGTAATCCTGCTATTTGACTACATTACGGACTGGAAAAACAAAATAGAAGGTCCATAAATGGTTAGATCCTTCAAGCGTACTAATTTCGGTTCCTTGAGAGAGTTTCTTAGAGCACAGTTTAACGGTCTTCCCCTAGACCTGCCCGTAAACAATCTTGCACGACATATAGAACAAATCGTCACTTTAGCTGACGAGTGATTCGTCCTCCGAGTTCGTGCACGCTCTGGTTCTAAACCACCTCTCCTTCGGCCCATCCGCAGGCCATTGGATGAGCGGTCTCGATTGTGTGCAAGATACAAGCAAACGGGACTGGAAGCTGATGGACTAGCCCTCAATAGGCTCAGGAACATGTGCCGCTCAAATATTAGAGATCACTAACTGTGCACGCAAAGAGCTATAGTTAAACGAGCTCAAAACACAGACCGTTCCTCTATAAGTATATCCGTCGACTTCGCGGCACATCTCACCCTCCTCTCGCCCTCAAGCTACCAGATGGGACGGAAGTAATTGCGCCTTCACAGATTGTAGGCGAATTTAGAAAACACTGCCAGATCATCTTCAGTTCCACTGCCATCACTACCCACCTGATACTACAGCCCTTTCCATTAAACTCTACGCTCAGCCGTATCACTTTCTCACAGTTAGACGTCGAGAACAAACTACGGAACCTCTACTCACACTGCTCTATGGGTTTGGACAAAGTAAACCCTAGAATTCTTAGGGAATCGGCGGATATTTCAGCTGGCCCATACACCCTACTCTTCATACGGTGTATGAATGAGAGAATATTTCCTTCCAGTTGGAGAGCCGCAGTGCTCTCCCCATTTACAAATTAAGGTAGCAGATTCCTTCCAATAAGCTACCACCCTATCTTCCTGAATTGTGTACCGAGTGAAATTCTAGAGCGCATTCTAAAAGAGGCCATTTTGAAGAACCTCTGCACAAATAATTTACTTTCAACCTTCCAGCATCACCAGTATACTGACTGTCATGCATAGTTTAACAAAAGCTCATGATGAAGGCAAAATCTCATACACCGTATACATGGATTTTGCTAGAGCATTCGACAAGGTCCCACATGTCCCACAAACTGGGGGCGTGTGGACTCACTGATCCTTTTCTATCACTCATTTGCAGTTTTCCCTCTCACCGCACTTACTGTAGGGGTAAACGGTACAGTATCCGAACCTAGCCCTATTACAACCAGTGTCCCTCAGGGATCTGTTCTCCGTCAACTTCTCTTCCTTATTTATATGAACGATCTACCCAGCGCAGTACCTGCAAACGTAGCTATGTACGCAGATGATGTCACCATCTGATGTACAGATACCCGCATGCTACAGACATCTATCGATGCTGGTAAACACTGGTCCATTGAATGGAATCTGCCTATCAATGATGACAAGTGTGTAGGAATGACTTTTGGGAACTCCCCTCCTGCTTCATTTCATATTAGTGGTACGCAACCTCTTCAGCATACCAACCTGCACAAGGTCCTTGGCTTCTGGTTAAATAGTAACCTCTCTTTTTCGCACCAAAACCAGTTAGCCAGCAAATCTGCGTTTCGTGTTCCTCACCTTTTTCGAAGGTCTTTCCGCCATATCACCAAGAAAGACTTTCCAATTATTTATGGCACATATATCCGTCCTCTCCTAGAATATGGCAATCAAGTTGTTCATTCCGGCCTGATCCGTGATCGTGATGCTCTTGAACGAGTTCAAAGAGCGGCAACAAAACCGGGGGCTGGATTGCAACACCTTCCCTATCCTGAACGATTAGTGGAGCTTGATCTGTATCCTCTGGAAATCAGGCGAATTAGGGGTGACTTATTTCTTCTACACCATCAGTTCTCCTCGGGCCTAGTAGATAAGTTTTTTACTTTAGCCCCGACGGGTGGAACACGGGGTAAAAGCAGAAAGCAATACAAACCTCAAACCCGCACCACACTTTGCACATCTTTCTTCACCTTCAGGGTAGTTACTCATTGGAATACATTGTCAGAAGAGATAGCCGCTTCAACAAGCAAAGCGTCATTCAAGTCTCGCCTTGATAAGTACCTAGGTCTAGTTGCCTCCTCTTGAGTCCTCATACGAAATGTTTTTTATAAAACCAAGAAAACAAGAAGAACACGTTTTTATTTATCTTTAAAATTTTCTTTTACTTAATGCAGCCCTCTTCTAGTTATTTATGCCTTTCCCCATTTACTATAGCAAATTGTTACATTTATTGATAATGTTGCATCGCTAGTCCCCAGGCAAGACGATATTTTCCCCTCCAGTTTTCTCTGATTTTCCAGTTGCATTCTCCAAGAACAGATGACAAGAAACCATCAAGGATCCGGGACCGTTGGGCGCCAGCCTCGAACCCGAGAGCCACTTCAAGACTTCAAGACTACCTTGTAACCCAACTTTTCCACACTCCCACGTCTGCTTATTTACCCCACTAATAAACAACTTTCCGACAATAACTTGAGCTCTAACATTACGGCATGGATGTTAAATAAATCATTTTTTTACTTTGTATGAGTAAATCTATACTCATAAACCTTCCGGAGATAGTCACCAACTTATCAAAGATCCTGTCCTCCACTCACTCAATTAACACTCGATCATCTATATCACCAGCTACAAATCTACGCGTGAACACCGTGGGTATAGACCGTTGTGCGGCTGTGCTGTTGTGAGCATGGGTGTAAGTATATCTGAAAGCCGATATGCACAATGGTCATTTTCGTTAATCAGTGTGCCATATCGTAGTGCTATCCTCTATAATTTGCCCAAGCTCTACAAAAAGCGGAAAACAGGTGGGGATGGGAAAGCACAATATGAAACAGTGCTCAGTCCGGTTGCGAGACCAAAAGGTGGCAAAATAGCTTATGCATCTATACCTCAATCTGAATCCGATTGCAAATGTAATGGGTGAGTGGTCCCGCCCACCAAAGCAAATATCATTTTTGTGACTAGATATCACCCGGTACTGCGAGAGGAAAGTGGTAACTTAACTGTAGTGAACGCAAGTTAAGTACAACAACCCAACCATGGTCAGGAAGACAATCGCATCTCTAAGCTACCACTAGTGTGCCAAACTCCCACAGACCAACAAAGAGAGGTTCAAATGGAATAAAAGAGGCACGCCTCTGTTTCGATCCAAAATGGATTGTGGTCGAGGCTGTTCAATAGGGCCCAGAAAGTCAATACCCGACCACCACCATCACTCCAAATTTAGTTTAGCTTGAGTCCTGAAGGCTGCAACAAGGATGTTATGTGCTGAAACCCAGCCAAATTGAGTACTGTCGTGCAGTTACGGATCCACTGACCACCAATGTCACAACGACAGCGGTATCTCTCTTGGGTGCTACCAGGTATGACATCTTTAGAACGTTAAGTAGAACACTTCCACCTTGTGCTCTAACCTCCAACAGAAACGATGATTATGGTTAATACCATATGAGGCTGGTGCAACATGTAAGGCTGTCTGCTTTTGCATGTGTATGCACGTTCGAAATCAGACTGAAATGAATTGTGAGAGCAAGATGGTGGCTAACCGTCAGTAAGGTGATCGGGTGAGTTTTCGAATGCTTTTTGAAGACGGATTCTGCGATGAATACACATCGGAGAAACGCTGATATCTCCTGAAGTATTTGTCCTCGTTCTTCTTTCTTATTACCTTATCCACTTTGACTGTCGCCTTATATGGACCTACTAGTGCAACTCACGCAGCTATAGACCATACTGACTCCACACTAGGCCGTTTTCCAAATTATAAATGAACACTTTTACGTTCCAACATTGAATTTCACTGAACGAGAAGAATCGTATCCGCATCCAGCTATTGCAGATAAGATGGGTCAAAGGAACGCTTGGCAGTCGAGGTACCACGAGAACACGGAGCTTGGAGTGCAAGAACCTGAACACATATTGGCTCGAGCCACAAGTTCTGTGACCTGACCTGACCTAACTGGACGTACAAGTTTGCCGACGATGTGAAAAGCGACCAAGGTCGGTCCAGAGGGATCTCGACAAAATATATGCGTGATCGATTAAATGGGACCTGCCTCTTAATAATAATAATAATAATAATAATAATAATGTATATTTCACGAAACCCGTGAAGCATGCACAAGGCATGATCATATGTTCAAAATAATCATATGTACAACGACAGTACAGGTAAATGGATAAACTACTTGGAAGACGTACATACTGGAGATGGTGGGGGAGCAGAAACGAAAACGCTGTATAAACGGAACACAAAGCGGACAAGATCACAATCGTAGGTGTGGAGGATAGAAGAATGTGCTGTATAAGCAAATCAATCGAAACTGAAGTAACTGTTACCTCTTTATCGTGGGGAAACGGAGTGTGAATCTAATGAAAGAAGATACGGAGAGGCAAAATGTCGGACAATAGACGGGGAAAATGAATATGAATAACTAGGAAGGAGTACAGCGAGTTTATACGTTTGCCGGGATGCGGAAGCATGCAGACAAAACTGTCGAAACAGCCATGCCCAGCATCCACTGCCAGGGCCAAAATTTTT